>CAEGAF010163362.1:0-16072 GCA_903067075.1 Micropoecilia bifurca | reverse complement strand
GAACACAAAATGTCACTAAATTCACTCTGACCTTCTAAAATCTTTCAGAAAATCGTAAAAATGCACTGAATCGCATCAAATTGTATCACTCAAATATCGTGATACATATTGTATTGTGACAAGAATATCGTATCATATCATGAAATTAGTGTATCACTACACCCCTAGTGAGAAGCTTTATTCATGTGTGACCTGTGGAAAAGATTTTGGTTACAAAGGTTATTTAAAACTTCACATGATAGTTCACACAGGGGAGGAACCTTTTCCATGAATGGTTTGTGAAAAAAGGTTTGCATATAAAAGCAATTTAGCTATTTACACGCAGTCTCACACAGGTGAGAAGCCTTTTTCATGTGGGATCTGTGGAAAAAGTTTATCTCTAAAATCTTTTCTTTTTGAACACTTTCAGACTCGCACAGGTGAGAAGACTTTGTAGAAAACCTTTGCGGTTTGAATCTAGATTATTCCCTCTCTTGGGAACTCGCACAGGTGAGAGGCCTTTCTCTGGTGTGACCTGTTTAAAGACTTTCACTCAGTGAAACCATTTAACTGTTCAAATGAGAGAGCATGTGATGACATAATTTGAACCTTTGAATTTTCATTATCTTGTCTGGCTAGTTTTACCTTTCCTTTTGAACGTTCCCTATTTGTTATTAATTGTTTCTTAATTGAAAAGTGAATTCGAATGTATTGTATGTTTGTTGTACTCATAGTTTTACTTCAATGTTTTTGGTTAGTGGATACATGTTAGCTGTTACTGAATGTAATGTATGTGCTGGTAGGTTACAAATGAATACGTTTGTCTAAATTTGAATCTGAATATTTCTTTATTTTCTGTTTGAGATTCAGGACAAAAATAAATATTTCTGTTGATTTGATGGCAACGATGCAGATATAATGTCTTTTTGTGTAAACGTGTGTTATCTTGGTCCATGTAAAAATTACTCTACATTGTAAAGTTTTTTTTCTTAGCACATGTCTTTTTCCATTAGGTTTTGTTTGAGAAGTTTTAAATGTGTTAGATATTAAACAATGTTTTAATAATGTGGATTAAATTTCATATAGATAAGTAACTAAAAGAACGGTCTCACTTGTCTCATTTTGGATGAAAACAGTTGGAAAGAAAGAACCGATCAACCAAGGCAAAAAAAAAAAAAAATAAATAAATCTAAAAACAATAGTTTAAGTATTTTTATTTTCAATCAGTAGCAGATTTCAGACTGGTTTTGTTAGCCAAATTGGTTCGCGATTATTTTTGTCTTGTTTTTTCTTTATTGTTGTATTGTGCATATATTTATATATGAATATTTTTTTAATGTAGTGACTTTATAATGAAAAGAAACAATTCCTCTCCCTCCAAAAAGAAATATTTAAAAATCAATCTGTGAAGCTACCATGGAAACTGCTGACCCACTTGAAGTTCTTTGCTTTGTAACAATATTTGGTGAAATAGCTTCTCAAACAGTGAGTAGCAGTGGATCTAGTTAAAATGATGTCAGTTATGGAGAGACTTTCAGAGACATTTGTGGACAAACGTCACCATAACAATAACATAACTCCAAATAATGGAAACAGATTAGCAAACTGTTTTAGTGGAATAACAAAAAAGTTTTTAAGACTGAGAATTAAAACAATATATACATTTTACTGTATTTTTTATATTTTGTTGCTTTTTAAATGTATCCCTGTGTTTAAATATTTTAATCTTAAGCTTTCCACAAACAATGTTTGCTGTCTTGGTTACTGATCTACATACACAACTATTCTCACAAATGTATAATCTGGCACAATAAGGATATTTTATACAAGAATAAATCTCTGTACTTTGACCACTGGAAAAATAATATATTGTATGTAAGGCAGCTTTTTAATTATCAGGGGTTGTACAGTAAATTTCTGTCTCACTTCAAGTTTCCTGTAACTGCTAAGGAATTCGCTGTTGTCTTGGATGCCATTCCCTCTGGCCTTGTTATGATTCTGAAAGGCATCATCAGTCAAAAACCAATCTCCACTTTATGTAATTTAATGGATACTTCTGTTGCTAAAAAATGTCTGTCATTTAATTTCAAAAACAAAGAAATTTGTGCCCTTTTCCAACAGTTGATCATCTCTCAACCTTGTACTGCTGTTTTTTGGAACAGGCACCAAACTCATGGTCTTATTTGGAAGAAGGTTTAGTCTCTTCCTCACAAATTCTTTGTTACTAACAAGGTTAAAGAGGTTTCTTATAAACTTGTCCACAGATGTTACCCAACTAAACAATATATGTGTAAATTCAAGAAAGATATTGACACTTTGTGCTCTTTTTGTGCTACTCAAACTGAAGACATGTATCATTTGTTTTGGAGCTGTGACTATACCAGAAAACTTTGGGACGATATTATGATCCTTATTGTTTCTATTTCCCCACAAACTCTTCTCAGTTTTGAATCTATTATCCTTGGATTTACTGCTTTTGACAAGAAGAACAGGGACTCCTTTTTTGTTATCAACCTTATTTTACTTCTTGCTAAATTTTTTATACGTAAAAGCAAGTTTAGCCACAGCAAACCTTTATTCTCTATTTTTATTAAAGAATTGAACATGTACACCAATCTCATTGAGTCTTCTGATAACCTAAAAGCCATAAAAACTGTACATTTGTTACGCAAATGTAATATTCTTTAACTCTCTACAAACAACTTTCTTGACACTGTTTCTCTTTGTTTTTTATTTAAAGCCCCCCTGGCTTTAAATATATATTTATCTTCTTCTTTTTTAATATACATATATATATATATATATGTATATATTTTTTTCTTTTGTTGTTTTTTTCTATACCTTTTCTTTAATTTTTTATTTTTCACCATGCTATTTTCTTGTATATATTTTTGCTGTTATCTGTTTGTTCTATTATTTCGTTGGTGTACAATGCTATTGCTTTAAAGATTACTAATAAAGACTTAAAAGAAAAAAAGAAAGAAAAAAACGTGTTCCTGCAACATATGTCAGTTAAAAGCAGTGACTGAAAGCGGAACATATGAATCGTTCACAGTTTCTTCAGTACAGCCACAGTGAAACACACGGAAGATAAAAGCAGAGCACATGGGCTGGTCTTAGCTTCTGTTTTGTTGGACGGTTGTCTGAGGACGGGTTTGAGGTTTAGCTAATTCTTTGAGTGTTTTTAATAAAAAATGTCTTCATTTCAGCCCCAGAGAGATTTTATCAACAAGCAGGAAACTCCTGGTGAAGAAACATTGACAGAGTGGAAAGAAATAAAGATCAAGATCGAGGAAGAGATGGAGGATCAGCTCGGACTGCTGGATTTCAAACGGACAGACCGGATCGTCTCGGACGGAAAAGGTACAAAACACCTTCATGTTTAAAGATTTGAGTTAGAAACAGGTTAAAAATAACCAGGAACAAGATGGGAAGAGACAAAAATGAAAGACCTGTACTTTTTGTGCCTTATTTTGATAATTTTTGTTGCTTGTATAAATTATTGTAATTTAATTTTCTTCCTTAAAGAAACACCAAAATCTATTTGCTCCATCTGATTATGTACTTTTTATATGTTAAATGATCAATAATTTGATGAGTTACTCTGCTTGAGTAAACTTTCATCAAATAGCTTTTAATTCTTAAAAACATGTTTAAGTCCTAAACATGTTCGCTACCGTTTTCTGAGTACATTTTTTCATTCTATCCACCTTTTATAATAAATTAGTTTCTGATCTGAGACTCATTTAACTGGCTAAAGTTTGTGTTGATGATTAGTTGTTTTATTTTTATCATTGTCTAGGTTTTTTCTGTTTTTTTGCATATTTTATGTTCTCTTTAATTTGTATAAATACAGAACAACTTTAAGTGTTGACTGATGCATTAATGTTGAGTATGTTAAAACTCATGCAATGTTAACCATAGATATGTATTTTAAAAACTATAGACTCAAAATTAATGCCGTAGACGATGACGACAATGATTTCCAGTCTCTGGACAGAGAGAATGAATCATTTGAAAGAAGGTGAAAGGCTCCATCTTTACCAAAAAAGAAAAGCAAAAACCCTCCGATCTGAGGGGAAACTTACAGTTTCAGAACCTCATTAAAAAGCAATTCCATGAGCATAACCATCACTCTTCTCCAAACAATAGACCCAAATGAACCAGGTGGGGGATGAGCAGGTCGTTGATTTACATCTAACTGGGAATTCTCCAAAAAGGATGGGCCTCCATGAACTAAAAAGAGAGAAAAAACAGCTTCCAACACCAAGTTGCTGATGTGTGAACATCCAGAATCAATAAAATCTCCTGCATGGGAGTCAAATATGGAGGTTTATTTGTTGAAAAGGTATTTGTGTCCTCTAACTGAGAAAAGACAGATCATTTATGAGTTTAGTAATTGTAGATTTTATTTCATTTACCCATAAATACAAAACAGCAGTTACACACTTCAAATTCTTGAGACACAAATTATAGTCTTTGAGTCAGACATTTGAAAAAGTTACAGTTTTGTCCCAAATGATCCAAAACAAATGGTGCAAACCACATTTACATACCTAAATAATTTGGGTAGGAAAATAAGTCTTGTGTTTAATCTGCTATCGTTTAAAAAGTACAAAAATTAGACTCTTCAAACCTGGACTAGTCAAATATGAGATATAAAACAATCCCCAAAAACATGTTTGTTCTGGTTAGTTAAAATAGATTTTAAATAAAGAACTAAAATTAATTAACAAAGTCATTATTTGGAATAAACAATGAGTTTTTTAAGAGATACTGACTGATAGTTACTCCAAGTGCTGCTAATAACCGATAACATACCTGTAAATAATAAGGGCTAGTGTAGCATTAATATTTAAAAATGATGTAATCCAAGAAGCAGAAATCTAAAGTTATGTGTAAATTTCAAATACTGAAATAAAAACTAAATAAAGCACATTACTATTTTATGTGATGTAAAGTCTGTATCTATATAGAGGAAGGAGGTTTTTGGATTATTTGCTGGAGAGACACTGAATTCAAATATCATCATCTTGTTTTCTCATCCAGAAGTTTCTAATATCACATTTTGATTAAACTAGTTAACTGTATTTTCCAGATTATAAGGCGCAACTAAAAGCCTTAAATTTCCTCATAAATGCATAAGTGCGCCTTATGTGTGCACTGAATTCCAAAATCTGTCCCTGACACAGAGACGTAAAGTGTTCAGTACATCAGCAGAAATAAACCAATCAGAGAATTGTTGTCCGAGTTCTGCAGCATAAGCCTCTGGTAAAAACCAGGTAGGTTTTTCCACACATCACCGTCTCTGTTCATCTGTGACTCCATGCACGTCCATCTAACTGCTAGTGTGAAAAAAGGAAGTGAAGCAAACTAATTCTGAGTTTGCCGTCATTCCGGGAGGATTAACCAAAGAACTCCAACCGCTGGACATTGGTGTAAACAGGACATTAAAAAGAAGTTGTGAGCAGCGTGGGAACGATGGACGACAGACTGCGAACACATGTTTACTAAGACGGGGAGGCAACGCCAGGCGAGTTACGCCACCATGTATGAATGGATTGTGGATCCTGGGCTAATGTTTCTGCCTTAACTGTTGTCTGAGCTTTAGCAAAAGCCAGTATCATTGCTGAAGAGCCACCTGGCAACGAGACTGACTCCAGCAATGATGAGAGGGAACCTGACATGTTTGATGGGAATTCAGACACAGAAGGAAAGGACTTTGATGGATTTGTGGAACAAGAATACAAAATAACGTGTGTATTGTTACATAGTCGAATAACGTTCAACTAAACATCCTGTTTTGTTTCCGTTACCTTTTATTTTTGTGGTTTTGTTGACCATATGTTTTACTATGCGCCTTATATTCTGGAAAATACAATAACTTAATTTATGTCTTTAATTTCATAATAATCAAAGAAAACCATGTTTATATGACATTTAAAAGGTTTTGCTTTTTCATTTTATTCAGATCTGTTTAAAGAGGAGGAAGTTCTCAATGAGCCCAGCAACCAGGAGGAAAACTCCAATTTACACCAAGAGGAACCAGAACCTCTGCAGATTAAGCAGGAACCAGAGGAACCAGAATCTCTGCAGATGAAACAGGAACAAGAGGAACCAGAACCTCTGCAGATTAAGCAGGAACCAGAGGAACCAGAACCTCTGCAGATTCTAGAGGAACCAGAACATCAACAGTTCAAAAAGGAGGAGAAGCAACTCTGCATCAGTCATGATGAAGAGCATCTTGTGCTGAAACAGGAGACTGATGACATGTTGGCGATTCCTTCTAAAGTGAAAAGAATCCACAATGAAACACAACAGAGGAACCAACTCGTCTCTCAAGGCTCTTCTGAAGAGGAGAAACAGGATCAGGAAGGAACCAATTCTGAAGATCCAGGAAAAAAGAGAGACGGAGAACAGAAACAAAAAGAGAGATGTCAGAAAACCAAACGGCAGAAAAGCAGAACTTGCAGTTCAAAACAAAAAAGGCATAAGAAAGCTCAACCAGACCAAAAATTATATTCTTGTAAAATTTGCAGTAAAAGCTATTCTCAACAATCTTCTTTGTGTCGACACATGAGAGTTCACACATGTGAAAAACAGTTCACATGTTCAATCTGTGGGAAAGATCACCATCCAAAGGACACTTTAAAGAATCACGTGAGGTCTCACACAGATGAAAAGCCTTCATGTGTGACCTGTGGAAAACATTTTAGTTGCAAACGTTATTTAAATCAGCACATGAAAATTCACACAGGGGAGAGACCTTTTCGATGTACGATTTGTGAAAAAAGGTTTGGTCGCAACAGCAGTTTAGCTGTTCACATGATTTCTCACACAGGTGAGAAGCTTTATTCATGTGTGACCTGTGGAAAAGATTTTGGTTACAAAAGTAATTTAAAATCTCACATGAGGTCTCACACAGGTGAGAAGCCTTATCCATGTGTGACCTGTGGAAAACATTTTGGTAACAAAAGTTATTTAAATCACCACATGAAAATTCACACAGGTGAGAAACCTTTTCCATGTACGATTTGTGAAAAAAGGTTTATTAAAAACAGCATTTTAGCTGTTCACATGAGGTCTCACACAGGTGAGAAGCTTTATTGTGTGACCTGTGGAAAAGATTTTGGTAACACTAGTAATTTAAAACGTCACATGAGAGTTCACACAGGTGAGAAACCTTTTCCATGTATGGTTTGTGAAAAAAGGTTTCCACATAAAAGCAATTTAGCTATTCACATGCAGTCTCACACAGCTGAGATGCCTTTTTCATGTGGGATCTGTGGAAAAAGATTTATTAAAAACAGCAATTTAGCTGTTCACATGAGGTCTCACACAGGTGAGAAGCTTTATTCATGTGTGACCTGTGGAAAATACTTTAGTTCTAAAAGTTATTTAAAACATCACATGAGAGTTCACACAGGGGAGAAACCTTTTCAATGTATGGTTTGTGAAAAAAGGTTTGCACATAAAAGCAATTTAGCTAGTCACATGCAGTCTCACACAGGTGAGAAGCCTTTTTCATGTGGGATCTGTGGAAAACAATTAGGTTTCAAATGTCATTTACAATCTCACATGATTTCTCACACAGGTGAGAAGCTTTAGTCATGTGTGACATGTGGAAAATATTTTGGTTACAAAAGTTATTTAAAACATCACATGAGGTCTCACACAGGGGAAAAACCTTTTCCATGTATGGTTTGTGAAAAAAGGTTTGCATATAAAAGCAATTTAGCTGTTCACATGCAGTCTCACATGGCTGAGAAGACTTTTTCATGTGGGATCTGTGGAAAAAGTTTCTCTCAAAAATCTTTTCTTTCTGAACACTTTCAGACTCACACAGGTGAGAAGACTTTGTAGAAAACCTTTGCGGTTTGAATCTATTTTATTCCGTCACCTGGGAACTCACACAGGTTAGTTGATGCATGTTAGCTGTTACTGAACGTATGTTCTGGTAGGTTACAAATTAAATATTTTGATCTAAATTTTAATCTGTCATTTCTAAAATGTTCTTTTTGAGTTTCTGATTAAAGAGAAAAATATTGCTGATTATATCATAGCAACAATGCAAACACGCTTCAATAAATCACAAGTAAACTTTACAAGTTTGTGTTTCTTTTTTTATGTATTGACTTTATTCTGTGTTGCCGGGTGATGGGATGGCGATCTTTCTGAAACCACACAGAAAAATACTTTGTAAAAGTGCACACTCTGACCTCGGACATCCAGAGAAAACTACTTCTGGGGTTTAAATGGCCCCGTCTCTTAAACAGTAAAACCAGGAGGAGAAAAATGTCATCTGTTAAGTGTTTGGAAGAGAGGAAATGCTAGCATTATGTTTTACCACCTTAAAATGAAGCAAGCACTTGAATGTAACCAGTTACTAAACATTTCTGGTTCAGAGATACAGAAGCATCTCAAAATACCCAGCGTCAGATTTCTAAGGAAGCTCTCAGATCACAGCTGGGAGAAACAGGAAGTCTTTATTAACCCTAGAGACGAACCCTAACCCTAACCCTCTAACCCACCACAAGCCTCCAGCCTTCTTATCTTTTCATAAAAAACCTCTGGAGTCTTCAGTCCCGAGTCTGGACTGATGACATCTGAGCCGTCCTTCTGCCAGACTGTCTCTGACGTACTGAACCCGTCCTAGAACCGGTCCGTCCTCAGGCTCTGCCAGAAGATCAACATCAAGACGAAAAAAAAAATCACTAGACTTCACAAAAGTATAGTTTCTCCAGCATATATGCTTGAAAATGATTGATCTGTGCTTTTTTTTGCTAAAGTGTAGGAATTTCATGGTATTTTTTTATTTTTGTGTTTGCTTAAATAGTTAATTTACAAAGAAAACATATTGTCTTTTTTTATTTTTGTTACTTTATTGCTGCTGGTTGTAGTTACCATGGTGATGGTTGCCTCTATTTTTAACATGGTCAAGTTCTTACTGCGTTAAAAAAAAGTTGACAAAAGTATGTAAACTCATCGGCGCAGTTTGTTACTAGAAAGAAGAGAAAGTTACTTCATTACTAAATAGTTTTCAACCCCTCAGCTGTAACTGTTTCTGCTGGTTTATGATGCGTTCAGGTTCTGGTTTTTAAATAGTTAATATCAGTAATTTTCCAAAAAGCGGATCAGTTTACACCATTAAACTCAGATCAAAACGGAGTGACGGAGATGCTTTATTCACCTGTGAGTTGGTAAGTTTTTCCTTCCTGTGTGACGATGACAGTGTAGGACACAACACTGTCCACTGAGCCTGCAGAAATTAACAATTCAATGTTACACAAGCTGCTGGATTTAAAATGGTTTAACAATAAATGTGGGTCAAAGTTCAGATTCCAGTTGTGCATTGCGTCAAAATCTGTTGTAGATTAATTTAGGTAAAGTTATTATTATTCCTCAACTGGAAAGTTTAATGATGAAACCAAACTGAAATTTAATTGATTTAAATGGACAAAAAAACAAAAATAAGAAAATATAATTTAAGTAATTAATTGACAATAAAAAAGTCATTGAAGTTCATCTTTTATGTCCAACACATTAAACTCTTAATCTAATCAACTAAAGATGTGTAAGAAACTATTGACTAGAAAATGTTTCATTATAATCAAGAGCAAAATAAGGCAGATTTAAGTTTGTAGCTCTGAAATGCAGCACAGTTTATTATTAGTTATTTTCAGCAGAATTCTTGTTTTAGTTCTTTATAACAGCTTGTCTGTTTCAAATATGAGTTTTTCTACAAATTTCAGGAGATAAAATCCAACCTTCAACAGTAAACAATCATCTCTGTGAAATAATCTTTTAATAAATTTGTTCATAATTATAGGTTTTGGAAATTTTTATTCTCGTTTCAATCAAGTTCCTCCACCTTTAATAAGAAACGAAAACGAAAAGCAGCAGGATGTGAAATTTGACTGATCTTTGTCAGAGACAGAGCAACATCATCATAATCAACAGGAAAAACGCCGGCAACAACAGGAAGTAGAATATGCGAGAGGGGAGCAGTAGGCGTATGAAGTCTGGGCCCACATAGCAACTGTGAAATTCTTGTTTATTAGAAAAGACACTGACCTTTGTGGTTTCTCCGGAGGCAGAGCAGCACCATAACAGTCAGCAACAAAAAGCAGGTCAACACAGGAAGCAGAATGTGTGAAAGGCGAGCAGTAGGTGTTTGAGGTCTGGGCCCTTTAAGATGAAAACATGACAGGTTATCTGGCCTACATACGAACAACACGGACGGCTCTATGAGCTGTGGTGGCAGATTGTAAGCTCAATAAAATCCATAACTGTTCTGAACTTTAGAAATGATTGCAGCCCCACAGAAGATGGAAGTTCACATTTAAAAAAATGAAATGGATTTTTATGTTATTTTATGGTCTCATGCAACTGAGACCATAAAATTTCCTGATTAATAAACAGGAAATTCAGTTTCTACTCAGTTCATTTAAACAAAGAGAGACGACTTTAAAATTAAAGTCATCTCAAGAGTCGACAAAGAAACTCAAATATAGAAATCAATTTGCTTTGTGTTTATTTCAGATGGATTGGATTCACATCATTCTAATCCAATAAAACTATAAATGTAAATAAATATTATAAAACAAGGTAATGTTGGGTTAATTCATTTAAAATGAACAGGCAGCTCTACAAAATATAAAAGTATAATAATGAATATTTTTGTCTTTGGTCCTTCCACAAAGATAAATAAAATATGAAGTTGAGCTTAAAGCTGCAATCAGACACATCAGTAATGTCTGTTTTTGCCTTTTTGTTTGTTTTCATGATGTAAAGCACTTTGAACTGTCATGTTGCTGAAATATTCTATACAAATAAACTTGATTTATTGATTTATTGATAGATCGATAATAGACGACTCTTAGATCACCTCTCACTGTCAGCCAGGTTTCTGCTGATTCTCCGACTCCAGAGGCGTTACATTTATAAAATCCTTCATCAGATGTAGAAACGCTCCGGATGGTGAACCGACCGGTAGAGCTGCTCCCGACCAGAACCCCGTTTCTATAGAAACCAGTTAGACTGGAGGAAGACGGTGGCCTGAATCTGCAGTGAAGAGTCAGGTTTTCTCCTTCACTAACTGGACGTTCAGGTCGTTCCAGGATCAAAGGTCCATCTGAGAAACACAATGTTGAATATTTAATAAGATTCAAGTAAACAAGCCATTTATGAACCTTTTATACTCATTTTACATATGAACCTGTGGTGTTTGAACTGGCTCTATTAGGGCTAAAAAAAAAGTAAATAAAATAAAATTACCAAAATAAAGTTGTAGTAATATTGACTTCATTCTCATATTATTACAATTTCATTCTTGTATTTATTTCCTTCTCTTAACATTATGATATATTTATAAAACAACTTTATTCTCAAAACATTTGGACTTTATCCTCATATTTTTACTTTTTTCTCATAATCTTGATTTTTTAAAAAATAATACTAGACATTATAGACTGTTGTGGCCGTTTATGTTAAATTTGGTAAATTATTATTTCTATCAATTCAGTTTTCTCCTCTATTCAGTTAGAATATACTTAAGTTAGTTTAGAACCAAAATTTGTAATAAATTTTTATATTCTGAATTGTTTATACTACTTTGGTAACTGTTAGACCCTCCTATTTATTTGAGTAATTAAAAACACACTGGTTGCTTGGTGCAGGTTCACTGTTCCACAGATGACAGAAGGTTTTGTAAAATTACTTTTTTCATCACTTTATGAACTTGAAGCACCAGATTAAGTTAACCTTTGTGATTTTAAGAACTATTTTGCCTATCTTTTTACAAGGAATAAAGCATATATATATATATATTTTTAAACAATCAAGTCAAGTAAGTTCAAGAATCAAACCACCTGTCTCCACCCATGTTGGAAACATTTGATTTTGTTACTTTTTCTTAGTGTGGCCCTAAAACCACAAACAGGTCGTCTCTCCTCACTGAGTCAGTCTGACTGTCAAAGTTTCATCCCACCTGTTACACTGATGTTAACGGCGTCGCTGCGTTCGCCGGCTGCAGATTCACACCAGTAAACTCCAGAGTCGTGATCATACAGATCAGATAAGATGCATTCAGGTTCATCAGTGTGAGGTGAATATGAGGGACAGAGTTCATTAATTAGTTTAGATGTATTTCTTGTGACTCTAAACTCAGATGAGTTTCCCTCACAGCTCAGAGTCACAGACTCATACAAGAAGAACTGGGACCTGCTGGGAAAGAGTCTGAGACAAACTGGAGAGGAGAAAAGGTTCTTTAGAATCAGTTTATGGTTAATTTAAATCACAAAAAAACATTAATCACATTTAAATTATTGATCAAATAGTCTAGTTGAGGTTATTTAGTTTAAACAGAATCACATTTACTTTTATATTCTCAGCAGTGATGATGTTTAACAACTAATGAAGTTGATGTAGCTGGGAATTGGTTACTGTTGCTCATCATAAATAATTGATTCAGCCTGATAGCGATCAATGCTAACACCAAAGCAGGAAATGATCTGATCTGATAGATCAGTAAAACTTTTCCACACAATAAAGTAATAATTCAGCAGAACATGGTTTTTATGAAAAATATTCTAGTTTTTGTTGTATTTTAGTTACAGTAGGTGAGAAATGTTTTACTAAAGTTTCTTTTGGATAAAAAGGAAAAATAAATCTAAACCTGAAAAGAGAGTAAGAATCAATAAAACATAAGTTGGTTCATAAATAAACCGTCTTGTTACTTTAATGTAAATTCTAGCTGATTTTCACTCACCAATGGCGGCACAGAGAGCAAGTATCTCCATCCTGAGCTGCTGCACTGACAGAGAAACTTTGTTCATCTGGTTTTGTGTCAAACGAACCACAACTTCCTGTCAAAATGATCTACAAGTTCAAAGCTTTCAAACTCAAAGCAGGTCCAACACTTTGGTCCACTGGAAGAGATGACAGCTGCTGTGATGCCTGAAAACATTGGCGGCCATTCGCCATTTCCATCTAATAAGTGTATTATTTATTCCTCCAGTTTCCATGGTGAGCATTAAATACTTTCCTCTGGTTCAGATTTCAATCCAGTAAAAATCCATAAAGATCCAAAATATCGTTTTCAACTTATCTGATGCTCCATGATGACACTCGTTCATTAACATTGACACAGAAACTGATGGACTTTTTGTCCTCAACACTGCTGAGCTCCATTGAACCAGCAATATATGGGTTACTACTGCGCCCTCTGCTGGACAAAAGATAAGCTAAAATATTCCATTGGGTAAATTTACATTGTACAGCGTACAGAGTACAGAGGATAACCAATATAAAAATTACAAGTGAATATAGAAATTCTGAAACAGTATTTCTATATTCACTAGTATGTATGAAATATAAAAAATAAGTAAATTCCAGGTGTATATGTTAAGGTAGGCAGAGAGGTGATGTTACACATAGATTAAAGTAAATTAATAATAAATAGAATAGTAATGTACGACATATTGCACATGTTGACAGAAAGTTATGTTATACATGGTGAATTTTGATATTGCACACAGTTGAGCACTATACCAGTGATAAGTGATTAAAGCGAACAGGTTTATTGCCTGTAGTAGACAGTAGTGAACTACTGAGAGCAGCAGGTTGTTCAGTCTGACGGCGGCCGGATGGAAAGACCTGCAGTATTTTCCTTCACACACTTATTGTGACCCACTAAAGGAGCTGATCATCGCTGTCAGAGTGACAACAACATAATCAGAAATTGTTTCTAAATGAAAGAGACATATTAGCAAACTGTTTTTTGATGAAAGATTTAAAAGGCACTTTTGATAATTTTTTTTTATTTGTAAATGATTTGGCTTCTTTTTGTTGGATTTTTTTTAAGGTGAAGCTTCGTTGGATCAGAACCAACACTTTTTAGGACAAATACCCTGAGTGTCTCTTGATGAACGCTGGAGACAAACAGGCAAGAGACCAGAGCTCAGAAAACGTCATCCTAGAACAGCAGTTTTGCTTTTGGTTATTCCACAGGTTCACTCAGAGACAAGCTGTGTGGTTGTACCTGCTGCAACACAGCACAAAGGGCAAGTCTAAGCACACAGTTATGTCTGGCATAGTTCCCAGACATTTTTTCATATGCAACAGCCGATGTGTTGTGACTAATATTGTGTCCAGAAAACAAAAATCCCAGAGTCGATTCTCAGGCGTAGGTTTCTGACTCACTCAAAGTAAAAAGCATTTGCAGAGTTTTCTGGTTTCGATTTTTTTTTTATTTCTTTACTTATAACAATAACAGAAATATTCTGAGTCAATTTCATACAAAATATACAACATAAACATTAATTTTGTGGTAGAAAAACTTTCACTCCTTCACCAAACAATCAGATCAACCACAGCAGCTTGTTAATCACAGCAGGAGGCCGACTGACAAGGATGAGGGTCTAGGCAAAATAAATAACTAAATAACAAAAGATCTACCAACAGCATAACCTTGGATCAAAACAAGAAACAATAGAAACCAGCTAACAGATCTGAGTGATGCAACAACAGAAGGTCAGGATTCATCAGAGCTTCATTTTGGTGAAGAAAAACCAGCAGCTGATATTAAGTAGAATCTGTTGTCCAGAAAAAAACACTGGTCCAGATTATGTAATGGCAGATTATGTAATGTCCAGCCAACAGAAATGTTTTACTTTAAAGGAAGCTGAGAGGAGCAAAGACGAGCCGACGTCTTATCTCTGATTTTAAATCTGCTGATGCTCCAGTTTACAATCAGAAGCTTTTATTCAGGAGTTTTCAGTTAAAATATCCAAATGGCTTCAGTGGAGTTTACATAAATGGAAATGATTTGTAT
Organism: Micropoecilia bifurca; assembly: GCA_903067075.1. Classification (NCBI taxonomy): domain Eukaryota; kingdom Metazoa; phylum Chordata; class Actinopteri; order Cyprinodontiformes; family Poeciliidae; genus Micropoecilia; species Micropoecilia bifurca. The sequence goes on along the minus strand of CAEGAF010163362.1, from coordinate 1,260 downwards.
TCACTGATTGTGATAATCTGCTGATATAACATCTGTTCTATTTAGATTTAACCTGAAGCCTCTAGAAGCAAACTGAGTCCTAAGAGTTTAATGTCTGCAGCATGTAAATCTGAACCTTTACTCTGAAGACGTTTTTCCTCCTTTGGTCCAGTTTTTTCAAAATGACACAAACTTCTCCAAACTGAGCATTTCCATTCTGGTTAGATGATAAATCAGAACCAGATCAGATGTTAGAACCAGCATTGAAACGTATCAACATGTCATGTTTTGTTTTAGGAATGTCAGCTTCTCTCATATAGATCAGGACAAGCAGAGATAAAACACCATGTTTGTGGCTTTTCACGTTTCTCATTGAACAACAAGAAGATCTTAACTGAACATTGTTCCACATTTTCCCCCTATTAAAATATCATTTTACAGCTTTTCATGATTATTTGGCAAAATTCTTCACAGACCATTTATTTCCATAATCAGCACAAGTTTGAAGTCCACGGACTCTTTACTGAAAGAAACATTTTGGAAATTGATGAAAATGTTTCATCATTTTAATATCACATTGTAATAAAAATTTCAACAAATATTAGGAGGAGAAATCGTCTCTATTCAGGTTTTCTGATGTCTGTAGTTTCTAATGATCCAGTAAAGCCAACATTATACCCCTCCTGTCAGGACAGAGGTCTCACTCTGTCTGAATTTCTGCTCCAGTCTGTCAGCTTCCTTCATTTCTACCTGATGATTCTGAATAAGTTTTATTTTTGCTGACGATGTGACAACTGTTGATGGAGATTCAACAGAAAATAATTGTCCACTTCACCTTTGGATAATTTCTGCATGTTATTGATGAGAATATTGTACTAACCCAGACATGGGCAAACTACGGCCCCCGGGCCACATACGGCCCGTTAGGCTTTTTAATCCGGCCCGCCGAACTTGTCCAAATTATCATAAAATTCATGATTGTGTAAAAACCGCATCTCCCTTTTTCCTGCAATACCCCGGTTTCCCCGATAGATGGCACACTAGTCTACTCTAGACATGTTTATCTGTGTTGGAGTAAGTGTCCAGCGGCAATCCCTCCTCCCACCCCCCTTCGATAAAAATGAGCAGACCAAAGAAAAGAAAAGTGGACACTGAGTGCCGAGTGTTTAAAAAAGAGTGGACGGAAAATTATTTTTTTGCTGATGTCCGATCAACGGCGGTATGTCTGATATGCCAAGAAACGGTTGCAGTTTTTAAGGAGTACAATATCAGCCGTCACTT
>CAEGAF010163344.1:0-17702 GCA_903067075.1 Micropoecilia bifurca | reverse complement strand
GTCTGTGTCCAACCAGAGCAGGTATTGTGTAGTTGGTGCTTTTAATCAGTTTTCAGTTAAATTAATTCAATCCAACTATATAAATCTAAAATCTTTCAGAAAATTGCAAAAGTGCATTGAATTGTATCTTTTGCTGAATATCGCAATATACATCGTATCGTGGGCAGAATATCGTGTATCATACCATATCGTTAGATTATTGTATCACTATAGCCCTAGTTGCCATATACTTGTTCAGGTGAGGGGATTGCTGAAAAATTCAGTCAATATAATCTACATCCACGGTTACCTGATGCTTGTTCATGTGGAGGGATTGCTGTAAAGTTACGACATTATTCACACAAGCCCACCACTGCCTTCTTCTTCCTCAAGTGGAGAGATTACTGAACAAATTATTAAATCTAACGCACATCTACCACATGCTTGTTCAAGTGGAGGGATTTAAAAGTTACTAGACATAATCTACATCCACATCCACTTCAGGATTGTTAACATGGAACCGCGGCTGAAAAGTGACTAAATCAAACATTTACACACACAAAGTTGCCATTTGCTTATTCAAGCGGAGGGATTGCTGCAAATCAAAATAGTCTAAAAACAAAACATCCACAGCTCCTGCAGTTTCCATGTACCTGTTCAGGTAGAGAGAATGTGGACATGTTACTAAACCAGCATAATCTAAAAACATCCAGAGCTGCTTTATGTCTGTTCAGGTGGAGGGATTGCTGAAAAGTTAATGACTCAGTTCTATCATCCATTTCTGGATTCTCTCCCCACTGTGGGTAAAGTCGCTGAATGAGTAACAAACATGTTTCAACCAAAAATTCACCAGACAGACTCACACCTGCAGCTTCTGTTAAAGTTTCATAAGTTTTTTATTGAAAGAAACTGATCCGGAAAAAAATATTGTGCCTGATTTTATTTCTTGTTACTTATTTTCATTTTTAAAATAACACAAATTTACGCTTAACTTTAGAATTTGTAGTAATTTTAGAAGTAATTTTTAAATATTAAATGACTGATGGTTTGATCAGTTAGTACTTTTTACCAAATACCTTTTACTTTTACTCAAGTAAAAACACGTTGTAGTAGTTCTTAGGGACTCTCACCACGTCTGTGTAAAATGTAAAGTTATCATTCTGATCACAACTTTCCCCTCTGCACCAGAGAGAAGTGGAGAAAAATCAGATCAAATTCCGGCTCCTCAGCTCTGCTGCAGAAGCGCATGATTGGCCTCCACAACTCCTGACCTACATAACAAACCGGACAACTGGATTTAAAAAAAAAAAAACAGAGACCAAAAATAAGACACCAACCGTGAGCCGCTTTGGGGACCATGAGGACCAGAGCGCCGACAAACACCCACCATCCGGCGCTCATGGTCGGACCTGCAGCGGGCGAGAAATCCAGATCCACTCCGGAGGAGAAAACCCCTCTGTGCTTTTAAGCGTCTCTACTTAGAAATAAAATCGATTCCCTTCGTGCGTCATCGCTGCAGAGATCCAATAGAGCCAGAAGAGGCGAATTTATTAGTATATATATATATATATAAATAAAAACAAAAAATAAGAATGAAAGAAATCAGGAGCGGAGAGGCGGAGCGCGCCGGGTCCGAGTCCTGAGCGCTGCGCGCCGGGGTTGGAATGCAGCGCGATCCGGTAACCTGGAAAAGTGTCTCCTCCTCTTCCTCACTGCTCCGTCCAACTCTTCCTCACTTCTTTTTGAAATAACGCCCCGCTGCCCAGCAAGAACCAGAGCAGAACCAGAACCAGCAGCAGCAGCCGGGAGTCCTTTAAAAGCCGAGGCGCATGACTGAGAGGCGGTCGGAGTTTGCAGCCACTTCTCCCCCGGAGGACGTCCCACCTCTGTCCGCGGCTCCTCCACAATCCCGCCCTCCCTCCTCCACCGGTCATAATCTCACGGGATGGGGACTCCGCTTCTGCGGGATTGGGATTAAACCCACAAGCGAGAGAGGAATGTGGATCATCTGAGGGATTCGTCCTGTAATCTCATTTACTGCTGCAAAATCTGAGGTTTATAGAAATAATGAATCGTTTCTCCTCCCTGCAGGGTCTTTCTGCGCATTTTCATTTTTATTATTAATATAAAACTTACAGTCCAAACTTTTAGCCTCTGGTAGACGATAAATGTCATTAAATTAAAAGTGCAAAAATGTATTAACAGTGATTTTCTGCTAAACAATAAACATGTTTAAATTAAATCTGTGTATCATGTTGCCTTATTAAAAGAAAAACAAACAATTTCCCAACTTTTTGGGTCATCTATTGTTTTTTCTGTTTTTTGTTGGGGGTTTTTTGGCTACATTTTTACAATTCTTGACTTGGGGCCAAATAAAATCCTTTCAAGGGCCACAAATGGCCTCCAAACCCCACTTTGGACACTCCTGACTTCCAGCACAAAGTCAACATTACAGGGCAAAATTTAAACTTTATTCTATTTCTTCATTCCCTTGTGAGTATAAAAGTAAAAAGTACTATTTCCACTGGCCGACTATTTCACCTGTAATATGGGAAACGTGGTGAAATAATCAATATTGATTTTTCATCAATAGGGAGTGTTTACTTAACACAAGCTCAGATGTCTTGCTGAAAAGATACTTTTGTTTTATTTCAAACGCACCATATTTGCACAACAAACTAGACCAACTTGATATGATTTTGTGATTTTACAGTGTAATAAACATCAGAAGACAGAAATAAAGCAACTGCATTTCTACTGAGATTAAATTATGAGGAAAAACCCTAAACATTTTTTAAAAACGTGTCACCTTCCATCCATTCACATACAATACTTTTGTCTATGACATAAAATTCTGATAAAGTCCTTTAAAATTTCTGTTTGAAACTTTTTAAATGCTTAAAAGTTCAGAAAGTTTCATTACTTTAATAGATAATGCATGTCAGAAACCTCACTGAGTGGTTTTGGATGTTTTTATATTATAAAACTCTTTAATCCACAATTAGCCTTTTTCTAATCATCATGGGATTAATATGGATCTTCACGTTGTTGTTTCCTTATCATGTATGATGCAGAACAGACCTGATTCAGATGATTGCATGATCTCTTCAACAGATCGAGAAGCCAAGAAATATGGCGTCAATTTACACCAAATGTGACGAAACAGGAAGCAGATGATTGAGCTTTTCACGTGTTGATGTTAGAAGTATTTTTTTTAATCTGTAGATGTATCCTTTGCTACATTTCGAATAAAATCATCTTAAATGGTTAAATAAAACTGCAGAAGGGTCACAAAGGGTATTATACGAAAGAGGATTAGGGCCATCGGAAAACAAATTCTGATTTTAATATCTGAATTCTGCCTTTAATCTCAGAATTCTGACTTTAATTTCAGAATTCTGACTTTGATCTCAGAATTCTGACTTTAATCTCAGAATTCTGACTTTAATTTCAGAATTCTGACTTTGATCTCAGAATTCTGACTTTAATCTCAGAATTGTGTCAGAATTCTGACTTTAATCTCAGAATTCTGACTTTGATCTCAGAATTCTGACTTTAATCTCAGAATTCTGACTTTAACTTCAGAATTATGTCAGAATTCTGACTTTGATCTCAGAATTCTGACTTTGATCTCAGAATTCTGACTATAATCTCAGAATTGTGTCAGAATTCTGACTTTAATCTCAGAATTCTGACTTTAATCTTAGAATTCTGACTTTAATCTCAGAATTCTGACTTTAACCTCAGAATTGTGTCAGAATTCTGACTTTGATCTCAGAATTCTGACTTTGATCTCAGAATTCTGACTTTAATCTCAGAATTGTGTCAGAATTCTGACTTTAATCTCAGAATTCTGACTTTAATCTTAGAATTCTGACTTTAAATCTCAAAATTCTGACTTTAATCTCAGAATTCGGACTTTAATCTTAGACTTCTGCCAGAATTCTGACTTTAAATCTCAGAATTCAGACTTTAAAGTCAGAATTCTGGGATTTAAAGTCAGAATTCTTTTTTTGTTCTGTGGCCCTAATCCTCTTCCGTAGTATATCTCTAATCTCAGTATATTTTACCTACGTCCTTAAACTCATGCCGTAGTTCCATTAAATCATAATTTTTCCTAATTAGGTTTGATGTGTGAAGCTGGAGCGTATCGACCTGCTAACTTACCTGCAGAGTGTAATGTTTAATCAGGAGTCCAGGTCTGAGATTCCTCAGTGTCACATGGCAGAAACCTGATCTCATTCAGCCCTTTTGTCCTCTGCCAAAAGCGCAGATCAGAAGCAGTTTCACCTTTTTTTCTGCTGCTAATGCTGCTGCCTTCTGCACACACAGGCTAATTATAACCCACAGCTCGGAATCAGGACTTGTTCTGATCTCTCCAGAGATTGAACTCACTCCAGTCGCTTGGAAAGGTCAGGGATAGCGTGAGATTTTACACCACAAACACAAAGAGATTTAAAAACCAACTATTTAATCAAGGATAAAAACAAAAGAAAAAGAAAAGCAAACGTCTTCATTTTCTCAGGGGTCTCCGGTGGTTATTAGAGACATTGTAGATGGAAAAAAGATGAGTAAATTTCGGGCAAAAATAAATAAAATTCAGAAATTTTAGATCATCTGGGGTGGAGGGAAACACAATAGCATTTCTGAGCTTGAAAAATCAAAAAATTGCCAGGAAGGTTTTTGAAATTTTGAGTTTAATCTAAGAAAGCTAAAAAAAAAACCCAAAAAACCCATCTTTGTCTTGTACATTTTTTACCATTGGAACTGCAGTTTTTTCTGATTTTTTTTATTTATTATTTTTTAGATTAATTCCATTTTTTTTGTTCCAAATGTAAGAGTTTTGAAACTCAGAAAATTCCCCAGGGTGTTTTCTGTAAAATTTCCGACATTAAAATTTCTGTGGAGAGGGGTTTCTCATAAATTTTTACTCTTTGAAACTCCGAAATATCAAAAACAAAAATTCTCATGTTACAACTCAGAAATATCCCTTTTTCTTGAAAATTTCTGACATTAATCCCAGAAATGTCCTGGTTTTTCTGGAAATTTTCTGAATGTCAAAATTTCTTATCTTTTGTAGAACATTTTCAACTTTTAAAACTCAAAAGTTTCCTTAGTTTATTTTCTAGAAAATTTCTTAGATTTATCGCAAAGTTATGAGTTTTTGTCAAATCTTGTTTTTACTTTTCAAAATTAAATTTCAAAATGTACAATACATTTTTGGATTGAGGACACTAAAAAAATTTTCCTGCAGAAAAATGACACAAACTGTGAATTAGACAAAGTTCTGTTTGGGATTGTTTTTCTTTTTTTGTTGTTATTGTTAAAGGTGAAATGTGTCAGGTTCACAACAATGAACCTGACACATTTCCTTTCAGTTTTAGTAGAACTGGATGGTTCCACCCTAAAATAAATCCAGTTTCAGTAGAACTGGATAGTTCTAAAACCAGGCCTGACTGATCCAGATTTAATAAAATATCTGGACTGCTGTTTAGCGTTCACGTTTCCTGAAAGTTCAAGATTTACAGAATACAAACAAAATTGTTGGGTTTAACACTTTCTGTGACCGAAGTGTAAAAAACTATTCAAACGATTTAAAAGCCCTAGTTTGGGGAGAGGGAGCAGCCATTAGACGTTAACGGTTTCATCATACACCAACATTTAATCTGAAAGTCAAAGGAGGCAGAACCAACAAAACGAAACAGACAGAAACTCATTAAAGTTCTTTTCATCACTTTTACCATTTTCTCAGCTTTCACTGCCTGATTCCCCCCAGGGACCAATAAAAACTTCAGACTTATCTCCATCTTACAGTAAATGTCAATCTGACAATGGATGTTTGTACCAGGCTGTGCAGTTTGGAGAGATAGCAGCGTGAATGTCCATGTCTTACTTTCCCAAAGATGAGCAAGGCGTTTTTTTATTTATGCGTTTAGAAGATCCTGAAGAAGCTGAGATATAATGTAACTACTTATGAAAGGGTTTTTTTTACCCTAAAACCGGACTGTTCTACTAAAACTGGGCTTGAATGATCCAGATCACATAAAATATCTGAACTTTTCCTGGGAGGAAACGTGAAAAATTCAACAGGCTGCAGAAAGTCAGAGGCACATCGTGTAAACACTGCCCCCTGGTGTGCATCACGCAGTATTACACCCAATTTGTGTTGCTACAATTGGTCAAACGTTTTTTAATGTTTAACACAAAATTTAAACTCAAACTTAATTCGATTACTTGTAACAAATCACCTCAATTTTTTTTAAGGTGGATAACCTGTTTCTTCTTTTCAGTGTAGGCTTTTGTCATAAAACTAAAACAATCTAAGACAATCACAGAACATTTTGCCATTTAAAGCAGTTTGAAAGATACCGTAAAGAAAATAAGAGTCTACAAGACTGACATTATTTTAAGTTTTGCACTGTAGGTTTAATAAAAAAATGCATCTAAAATTAAACATTTTAGAGCTTTAATACGTCAGGATTACATGTTGATCAGGAAAAACATTATTTCTACAGGAGGGTGACTTGTCTCACATTTAAAGTCCTTAATAATAAGTTTTATCAAATATTTTCAGGATGCGGGAGAAAGAATTATATTTAAAAAAATCATTAAATGTTTTATAATAGTGTATAAATTCTTTTCCAAAAACAATAAATTAAATTTAAAAACTAAAAAATGCTCCATTAATTTGTTAAAATCTCAAACTGAGTTTTAAATGAGACATGCAGAAATCAGATCTCAAAAAATATCAAAATAAACTCCTTAAAGTTTGTGACTAACTGGAAAACTGTAGTAAATTTTGATTAGTAATGATGCATGTCAGGAAAGTGTAACAATAAAAAGAAACAAATAGTTTCATCCTGTTTTTGTTTAAAAAACAAACTTTGGTTCTGACTTTAATCTACTGGAATTTCCTTAAAACAACAACAACAAAAAAACCTCTGAGAAAAACCATAAAAACAACATCTTTATTCAGTACGGTCATCATGTATGATCTGTCATTTCTGGTCGATCTGAGCTGCTTCAGGTAAAACGCTTTCGGTCCGGAACCAGATGGCTTCGCTGGTCTGGCTGGACATGATGGCCCGCTCAACAAACGGTCCTGACCAGAGAAAGGAAAATCAATCAGTCTAAACTTTGACACTAGCAAGGCATAGATGCTACACTGCAAAACACAACATCTTACCAAGTATTTTTGGTTCTAGTGCAAATAACTTTAGGTAAGACAAAACCAACTTATAAGCAACTTTTTTGCTTGTTTTACATAAATAATTCCTTAATATTGGGGGGAAAGTTCTAGTTCCACTGGAAGATTATTTCACTAATAACAAGGCAAGTACTTTTTCATCAATATTAAGGAAACAAAACAAGCTCATAATTCTTGCAGAAAAGTTACTTTTAAGTTAGTTTTGCCTCTTTTCAAGTGTAAGGTAACTTTTATTTCCATTAAACAGATCAATAACTCTTTGAAACATTAGGAATAATAAATATTAATTTCACTATAACAATGAAAAAAATCATGTTGAATGACTTTCCTCCTCAAAATTAAATGCTTACATTCAATATATAAACAAAGAAAAAAAGAAATATAAATCTGAAAAAGAAAATGTTTATAAATCTGAAAAAGAAAATGTTCATCATTTAACAAATAGAAATAATTTAGGTAAATATAACTAACAAAAAACAATCAGAGTTTATTCTGATTTATCTTCGGATAGTGAGAAAAAAATATTGCGTGTATGAAAATATTAGGTTTCAAATGTAAATAAAGATTTTCTGATTTTGACTTTTAATCAAATGTTTGGTTGAATTTTCTTACAAAACTGTGCAGCTTGAAATCTTGAAAACTCCTACCTGAAATGCAAGTATTTTAAAATATTTCAATAACTTGTACAAACAAACAATGTAAAAAGACATAGTAAAAATACAACTCTCAGTGCCCAACCAGAACCAAATGAAATTAAACTTCAGGTCTGGACTATAACGTGACATTAATGTATAAAATAATCTGTGGGAAGTTATTCAGAACATTAGAGCATCTCTAAATCATAAAACAATCATTAACACAATATAAAGAATCTGACTGAGCTTTTCCATCTCCCTCCTGCTTTCTGTGGCTTTGATTTTACTTTTATCTTCCAGACAAACAGTCGTCTCAGCATCGTGTTTCCTGTTGTCTGATCATCAGCATTTTCAGTGCTGTGCTTTTTTAAAATAATTCCCATAATCCCCTGGGTTTTTATTTTACTTCCAATCACCCACACGCTACATTTCCACGCTTGTTGTCTTTGTTTTAGGTGTTCATCCGTGAAGCTCCCTCTTGTTTCCACCCACTCAAAGTCATTAGCTCGGCTCCAAACGACTCTTGAAACACATTAAAGTAAATACTACAGAAGAAGAAAGAAATGGTGATTAAACCAGAAGAGTCCTCTTGACCCCGTCTCTGGAACAAACTCGGAAAATATGCTCTCGATTAATTACAATTATAATTGCCTATGAAGATTAAAATGAGTTCCAATCGATTAGCTAATATCCGCCTGTTAGTGTTGCAGTTTGGCCGCCATCCAGCAGAGAGCGCTGCTGGTCATTTTAAGCGTAGCCACAAATACAAGATGGCGGAGTCGTAGCATAAATAGCAAACAGCAACGGTCCAAACAGTCCGATGTGGGACGGAAAATGCACCTTATGCGGTTCTGTTTTTAAATATAGACACTCAACAAGCTCTTTAAGCTGTTTAATTAAGATAATATTTCAGCAGGTTCCTTAAATTTCACCGTAATAGCGCTTCATCTAGCCGGAACAGCGACAGTTTCTTATTACAAAAAATAAATAAATACTGAAATGCTACGAAGGATGTAATGACAGAAAATCTTGAGACATGACAGAAAAAACTGTAACAACGTGGGGGACAAATGTATGATTTTGATGGTTAATACACTTTATGGAGCGAAGTTTTAACTTTCCTTCAACAGCAACTACAGATGTAGACTTTTAGTCAAATGTGAATACCTCGCTGTTTCACTTTCATCTTCTATTTTTCTATTCAGCAACCTAAAAGGTTCCCGTTTAGTTATATTTCATCACTATCTGTTTACAAGAAAAAATTGTGTGTTTTTTTAAAATTATTTTTCATCATAAAAATGTAGCCTTTCATGTTATGAAAAGACGTTTGATCCAGTTGATAGAAGAAAAAAACTAGTTTTTAAGAAAATAACTTGATTCTGAAGACCCTTGGATGATAAAATATGAAAAGATTTAATTCCCCTTTGGGATAAATAAAGTATTTTTCAATTAAACTGGATATATTAAAACAATCTTAATATGTTTGATTAATTAAATCGCCTACAAATTCAAGTTATTTACCAAATTATCAAATTAATTTGGGCTTCATTAATTACTTTGTTGTTGAGGTAATAAAGGGACCTCAACAGTTGTTTTTAATCTGTTTAATGCTGTATAATTTCTTTGTTCTTGTTGATATTTTGCGTTTCTAATGATCATTCTGAAAAGCAGATGACCCGTTGCAGGAGACTATCCTTACCAAAAATTTTATTTCAGCTTTAATGGGTAAAACATGGATTCTGTCGCTTCAAAGAAAGTTGTGTGAAATAATGTCTCCCAATGTTGAATAAATGCTTAAGATGTAACATATTATAAATGTAAAAAAATATATTTTCTTAGTGTTTCTTAACACAGCAGGTTTGATGCACGAGTAAATATGAAAATATCTTGAGTCACTTTTTTTTAAAAAAAAAGTAAAAATCCTGAACATTAGATGGTTTTTATGTGCAGACTTCAGGGTTTAGTGACATTAAAATCTCCTCTGCGTTTCTGAAAGCTCAGCAGAGGCACAAATGTTGGTGACAATTTGTACAGATAATCTTTAATTAAATTAGTTTTTTACACCATTTCAGCCTCTCGCTGCAATGAGGAGCCATCAACTGGAGATTATACTCCAAACCTTAATACTGAGGGTAAATAGAAACATCAGAAAAACACCAGGAAACAAGGATATGAATTTAAGGAAACTATGTGCCAGAAGTAAACATGACAAATATTTAGACTTTAACTTTTAATATCAACACCATTTAAGATTTTCTCTTTACGCCAGACTTTAAACTGTCTTCTTACCATAAATTATGAATAAGAATGCATGCATATTAAATTTGAGCAGATTTCATTCTCTCTCTAAACACTCCCACATATCCAGGCCTGTTATAACAAATTGCTGGACTATCAATTGTCCCAGACGTTATTATGATAAACAATAATATTGTTGTTTTGAAGTAATTTGTCAAAATTCTAATGGCATAATAATGCAAGAACACATTCTCAAAGATCAATACACATTACTTTCTAATCAACATTTAACACTGCACCTAGAAGACATTTTAAATCTCCAAAACAAATAAAATGAATTATGAAGTCGCTGTAAACAAACATTTTCTTTAAAAAAAAGATTAGTTGTGACCAAAGCATCAGACTGAAGATATTTATCATCCAGTTTTTGGTAGAATAAGAGAGAAGAGAAAAATGATAAACAATGCAAATTGAAATTATTGAGCTGGTTTTAATTTATTATGGGATTAATTGATTTTTTTTAAAGAAAGCCCTACACACCAAGTCTTGCTGGCTGTTAAATGTCACATTCCTGCCTGTAAATTTTAAATTTAAAGCCCACCTGAAGGGTAAAGTTGCTGAAATTCAATATCTCTCCCTTTACAAACCTTCTTCTGATGAGGAAGTGTGTGTTTTATCTGTTGGTTTTGGAGAACATACCCAGGCTGGCCGGTCGGTGTGAACAGACGTCGGTCAGGATCGCCTGCAGGTTGACGAAGATTTGCTCACTGGGCATGTCAAGCTTCACAAAGGTAAAAACAAGAAAAAAAGTCAGTTTAATTTTTAACTTTTGGTCCTAAAGTTCTGCCTTCATCTTCTAGGATTCAAATAAACCTTTTTTTAGGAAATGCCATACTTATGTAGGCATAGAAAATGACAAAAAAAATCTTGATTTCTGGTGTTTGCTTGGTTTTGTTCAGCCTAGCATGCAGTTTGTTGTCAGTTACCATAGCAACACGTTCTGCGGCAGCCATGTTGGACGTACCGTGGCTATCTGGGTCCGAACGAAGCATTCGCTCTCCACCTGGTACTCGTGACCCGTTTTAAACAACTGCAACGCCTGGGAAATATTGTTGGTGACGGTACCTGCAGTTGAACAGAAACATTTCTGTAGACATGAAAAATTAAAAAAATATCATAATTCAAGCATCTGGACCTGAAGCTGGAACCAGATATTAATAATTTTTATTTATAAAAAGACAACTTTTTTTCTCTAAGACGTTAAATCAGACTAAACTTTTCCTGTTTTGTATTTGCTAAATGTTTAGAATAATCATTTGTAAGGATTTATGAAAATTACCATTTAAAGTGCAAGACTTGGGGCAAATGTTATGAGTTTTCTTCCAAAAATATCTCACAATGGAGTTCAACTTCTTGGCTGTTTTTTTGAGATTTTGCTTCAATAATTAATTCTCCTTCTGGTGTCTTGGCTGATTTATTTTCATTTCTCCCATAAGTTACCAGAATAAAGCCTTTTGTTTGAGGGTTTTTCTTTAAAATACACCCCCAGATGTGGCTAATTTTAACTGAAATGTTGCAAATTAACCAATCAGACGCTTACAAAGCTATTGAATAGTCGTTTCGGCTTTTCTGAATAAATGTCCGTCATCGTCCTGAACATTTAGGAAAAAAGATTTAGTCGTTTCCAACAGATTTAATAGGACAAGTTTAGCCAGATTTTTTTTACAGTGTAAGTAAATATCTGGTTTTTGACTGACTGTTGGTGACAGAACAACAAATTTAATTTTCACCACAAATTATGTGAACAAATAAAGAAAAGAGGAGAAAATCTCTCCTATTATGAAGGCCTCGACTGAAAAAAACAATTAGGAAAATAGTAAAATTAACAATCCCAACAAAATGTTTTGAGCGTTTTAAACATCAGTAACTGGAATGATAAATAAAAGTTCTTATTACGATAACAAATTTATCACAATAAATGATAAACGACACAATAATTTCCCAACTATATATATATATATAAATCTATTTTCTGGAGTTTCCATTAATCTTTAATGACAGTAGAAATTGACACATTGATAAAATACTGAACAAAATGATAAAAAGATCAGCTTAGATTAATGCGTAGAAGAATAAATGGTTAATCTTTAAACATTTGAAGTATTAGATTTTTTTCAATCAAGTTTAAAGCCTAAGAATTTTCTCCAAAGTGAATAAAAATCAGTTCATTTTGGAAAATTAAACACTTTCAAAGCTGAAAAAACAAAACAACAGCGACTGCATTTTGAGGAGCCTTTGAAAGACGATTGCATTCGTTGCATTGCTCTGATGCAACAGACCATCAAAAACGAAGGAGCTGGACCCTCATTTTACCTCGTTTGCTCTTTGGAAACTTCTTCCTCAGTTTGTTTTTCAGAGGTACAATCTTCGTTAGCATGTCAGGAACTGCAACGTAGAAGTCGGCTGAAATCTCATCGTCCAGAATCTGAAAACGATATTTATTGGATCTCATTACCTTTTACAAACTGAGAAAATCTGAGTTTTCTCATATTTGTGCAGAGAAAACTAATCAACCCACCGGCTGAATGAGCTCTGCTCCTCCAACAAAAGCTGCTCCGTTCTCCTTCGCTAATGTAGCCTGACCAGAATCCTGCAGAAACAGACAGGAGATATTAAGACAGAGAGGAGACACTTAGGAAATCAATCAGAGCCAATTTATTTAGGTGGTTAACATGTCCATGCAATTTATAACCCATAATATAAAAACATCAGCCACAAGTCAAATCAAACCACAATTCAGATGTGCTGTTTGTGCAGTTCTGAATCTTGCTTACAGAAAATAAAAACTATTAATCACTATATGAACGCTTGTTAAAAAAAAAAGATTAAGTAAGACTTTAGATGACACCAAAGACATTTATGGGCACTGAAAAAAAATTAATCCAGACTTTTTCTTCTCAGAATTCAGACTTGAAAATTCAGAGGAGAAACCATAATTCTGAAAAAGTAAAAATTCTGAGATTATAGTCAGAAATCTGAGATGAAACTCAGAAGTCTCTGGAAAAAAGTAATAATTATGAGAAAAAAAATCCTAATACAGAAAAAGTCATAATTCAGTCAATTCTGACAAACAAATCACAATTCATAGAAAATGTAAAAAGAAAATAGAGAAAAAGTCAAAATTCTGAGATTAAAATCATAAACAGAAAAAAAAGTTAAAAAATGTAAGGAAAAAATGTCAGAATTTGTAGGAAAAAGTCAGAATTCTGAGATTAAAGTTTGATTTTAAAAGAGCAATTTTGCGATTAAAATCAGCATTCTGAGGAAATTTTATTTTATTTTTTCAGTTTCCCTAATCTTCCTTTGTAAGAACAAGGATTAAAGTTTTTACCTCAGTGAAAACCAAAACTTTGTTCATCTCTGTCTTGAAGGGATGCGGTAGATGCACGGTGCTGACGAAAGGGTCGACTTTTTTCTGTGAGGAGAGACAAAAGCAGAAAACATTGTTCAGTTGTTCTGAGCAGTCAGCAGGAAGATGAAAGATAAAGGATGAATGGAGAGAAAGTGGCAGAAATTAAACCTTCACGTCTCCAGAGTGATTCATTATGTATGGGAACATTAGATCTGTGGAAACGGATGAGAGGAAGTCGGTCTCTGCAGACCGGAGGAAACAAACTTCAGAGCGTTTCCAGCGCCGCAGTGACTGATGCATCATCAGCACGACTCAGATCAGCGCCAGTCAAGTGCAACAGCAGGAAATGAATCCTAACAAACCTGCCAAGAGTGACTGGTTGAATCTGGATTTAACTGATCAGAACGGGTCAGGGTTCTCCATCAGAACCAGAAGGTCCAACAGGACTGTGTTCAGTAAACAGGAGGAAGGGATTTCCTGCATCTGAAGCTTGAAAACCCAAAATGTCCAAAGCTGCAGTGAAGAGTGTCGGTGTTTAATTTATTTTTTTAAGATGGTTGTGTTTTACTGTGATCAATATTAATAGATAATACGTTTGATGCAACATTCAATATCCAATATATGAGAACCGCACAGCATTCTGGGGGATGTGGACAGAGGAAAGGCTTTAGCTGCTAGAATCTGCTAGAATCTGCTGACTCTCTTGCTCTTTGGTTGCCTAGCAACAACCTGTTGAGTAACTGGCGCAGCAGCAGTTTCAAGTTTCCCCTCCTAGGCTGTGTTCACACTGCAGCCTGAAGTGACCCAATTCAGATGTTTTTGACGTAATGCGACCTGCATTCGATCTTTTCATGGCAGTGTGAACAGCTCAGGTCGGATTCTTTTAGAATGTGATCCATATCCGATACGTATCCGATTCAAATGCGACCATAACGTCCAGGCCATTCATCTGAACTGAACGTCACTGATTCTCAACAAATCTCACTATTCTGTGTCCTGATACACACAAGCAGGAGAAGAAAAACAACAACCATGACGACTATATGAGGATTAAGTTGTTAATATGTTGCTCCAGCCTGATAACAACTTCAAATATGTAGCTAAGCTCCACCGTTAGCCTCCATGTTTACTTCCTCAAACACTGAGCTCTTCTTCTTCTTTTTATGGCAGAACACTGAGAACGCTGATGCTATGGCGCCCTCTACTGCGCATGCGGGACACTTTCAGGTCGTTTGCCCGTTTACACTGCAGAACACATACAGGTCCATTTACTGGCAGTGTGAACGGCTTGGCAAAAAAATCAGAATTGCCAAAAAATCGGAATTGAGTCACTTCAGGCTGCAGTGTGAATGCAGCCTTAGTCTCATAACTGCTTAAAAATAAACAGCGTTGAGTGGATAAAACAGGATAGGTTACCGGTAGGTTTAGCGGTATTTCATATTTAAAACAAAAAAATATCAATAATTATCAATATCAACTGATATGAAATGTTTATATCGTGACGTCGTGAAGTTCTTCAGCCATATTTTCTAGTTTCAATGTTAAAGGTTCTTCTCAAAATTTAAGTTTGTTAGTGTCTGAGAAAGCAAACTTTCATTATTCTAACATGATGAATAATTTACTTGAAAATTGTGTTAAAATGACAATATTATTGCTTATTGCAATGATTTCTGGGACATTTTATCATCTAGCAAAATTTTTATTGTTCATTCTAAAAATAGGATTTTATTCTCGTATAATATTAACACTTTATTTGTACCACTGTGTTCTTGTAATATCATCAATTTACTTTCATGATTAAAAAAAAGATTTTTCCTCTTTTAATGAATTAATTAACATATTCGTTGTGCTGTTGGTGCGAGTTTCGCTCGCTGATTAGAGGCAGCGTTACCTTTTTCTCCAGCTTCATGTCCAGCTTCAGGTCGATGTAGACGGGCTGATCGGCGGGCGTGAAGTCCAGCTTCTGGAACCTCTTCAGCATGTCGATGCTGCCTGCCGCGCTGTGGATGACTCTGGCGTAGAACCGCTTAACGTAGACGTCATCCACAGGGACCCAGGCGGTCTTCCCAAAAGGCTTGGGCCTGTCTTTGTCATCGATGACTCGCTTCTCTTTCTTCTCTTCCTTCTTTGCCTCCTCCTTTTTGTCCTTCTTCTGGGTCCTGCCGGTCAACAAGTACGACGAAGAGTCAGGACGATTGTACACAACACCAAAAAAAAAAAGAGTACATTTCTGTCAACAAAAACTCAGAAATTTTGGACTTTACAACTTCTAAAATTTCCAAGATTTATCTAAAAACTTAACTTGAAAAGCTTAAAATTTGTAAAGAAATTTTTTTTCTAAATTTTGAGATTAATTGCAGATATTTTCTAGATAAAAACATTTGACATTTTTGACAAAAAAAATCTGAAATTTTGATATTAATCTTATGCAAGTTCTGGAAATAAGCTAAGATTCTTGAAATTCTTGGAATTTTTTAGATAAAAATTTTCAAGATTTATCTAAAAAATTCACTTGAAAAGCTTAAAATTTGTAAAGAATTTTTTTTTCTAAATTTTGAGATTAATTGCAGAAATGTTCTAAATAAAAACATTTCTGACATTTTTGACTAAAAAAAATCTGAAATTTTGATATTAATCTCATGCAAATTCTGGAAATAAGCTTAAGATTCTTGAAATTTTTGGAATTTTTTTATTAAAGAATTTCCAAGATTTATCTAAAAAATTAACTTGAAAAGCTAAAAATTTGTAAAGAATTTTTTTTCTAAATTTTGAGATTAATTGCAGAAATTTTCTAAATAAAAACATTTCTGACATTTTTGACAAAAAAAACTGAAATTTTGATATTAATCTCATGCAAATTCTGGAAATAAGCTAAGATTCTTGAGTTTCAAATGTCATTTTTTCACCTTTCGAATTCAGAAATTTCCACTTTTTCTCCAGAAAGATTCTGAGATTAATCGAGACACTTAAATTTTTTTCTCTACAAATTTTCTAATTTTCAACCTTTTTCTATTTCTTAGATTAATCCCAAAATTTAAAAGTTTTTTTTTGAAAATGTTTTACTTTTCCTACTTAGAAATTTCCACGTTTTTCTATTAAATTTTCCCAAAACGTCTGAGTTGGTTGTTGGAAATTTACTGCTTTTTTTACATTTTCTTACTCTAAATCTCCCCTGACAGGCCGTCAAAGGCAGGAGGGATTTGAAACACGGCAAGACGAAGCTGAGGTTTTCTCCAAAGTGAACAGCAGAGATGCTAACTCACCTGACAGCTGCGTAGGTCCGGATGGGTAGAATCCTCGGTGCCGCCTGAGATACGGCTAAGTACGAGGGACAACCGGCGCTCAGCAGCTGCTTCTGACATCCTGACAAAACTGAGCAAGAGATAAAAACATAAAACAGGTGAAGCAGAACATGTTTCATCCTGATTTAATCCAATTCAATTCCTTGTTAATGTTGGGTTGCATCAAGAATATTACTGTACACACTCAGACACTTACTTGGTACTGCTACTTTTTTATTGTATTTTTTGGCAAATATGTTGTGATATTCTCCTATGCCGACAGTAAAATTTCTAATTCCAACAATACAGACTTTCAGGCTTTGATTTTTCCTCCCGTTGCCATGGTGAATCTCGTTATCTGCGGTCCACAGATGAGGGCTTTTCTATAATCGAGCTCATGCTTAACTCAGAGCTATCTTGTGATACCCAGCTGATGTCTCCTGATCTGAAACCGAAAACTTTGAGTACCACAGAGCAAGGAAGGTTTATTCAGAGTATCTACTTTCTACTCAGACTTTATAAGTTTAAGAGTAGTCAGCTCAGTGACATCGAACAGAGAAAATTGGGTTAATAACGGTCCAACGCTTTATTAAAAACTGGAAGGAAAATTAAGAAACATTGTTTTCAAGGAAGGAATGAACCTGAAAGATTGCAAGTCATAAACATTTTGTGAAAACAAACAGAAGAAAAACAACAGCAAATCTATGGACTAAATTCCTATCAGCAGTGGCCAAACTCTCCATCATCATTAATACAAGATATTAGTGAAAAATTAATGCAACACTGGATGGAAATCTTTTCTTTTGACATTGAAGAAGCTCATCAAAACAGCCAATGTGTGCTATTATCAAAGCTAAAGATGGTTAAACGAAGAGTACCGTATTTTCCGCACTATAAGGCGCACCGGATTATAAGGCGCACCTTCAATGAATGGCCTATTTTAAAACTTT
>CAEGAF010163316.1:0-26852 GCA_903067075.1 Micropoecilia bifurca | reverse complement strand
TATAGATATATATATAGATATTGCTTGTTTGCTTGATACTTATATTTATCAAGCAAATGCTGTAAGATAAGCTGATTTTAGAAAACATCTTATGTATTTGAATATTTCAGCTCATCTTACAGTGCCTAATCAGTGTGGATCTTAACTGTGCTTTGACAGCTGCAAAATAATTTGGAAACATGAATATCTGACTGTTCAGTTTTCTGACTGTTTTCGTTTTTTTGTATCATAACGGCTGCCAGCCTGTTTGAAGTGTTCATCTGGCAGGCGAGCAGATTAACTGTGTTGATAAGTGTCCAGTAATCAGCCAGAGCAGTTCAGAGGTCCAACCTGGCTCACACTAAAAGGAAACTCTCAAACAGAATGAAAGAGAAACAAGTGCATTTCTCTTTCATTCTTACTCTCTTGCCTGGGCAAAAAAATCCTTTTGTAATCAGATCAGAAAACAAGCCACATGTGGTCAGAAAGCACATCCAGTGACTTAGGCATGTAGAGACAAAAAGGGATTTAAAAATTAGTTAGTCATTGGAATTCACTCTGTAATTTGGTTCCTGTTATTATGGTGTTTGATTTCTGTATTTTAGAATTGTATCAAGTGTTAGGACCATCTTGTTCTAGTTTTTCAACACGTTGTTTTCCCACAGTCTCTTTTCTACTTAGCTTTAAGGATTTTACTTTCTTTTCACTCTGAGTCTTCACTGCCTAATGAGAACTCCTGCCCTTTTGTTAGTTGTTGGCTGCTGTAGTAAATATGTAGTCCAGTCTGTTGGCTGAGGTCTTTCTCTCTAACTCTGCAGTCAAGTGAAGCCACAGAAGCTATCAGTTCTTATAAAATCTTGTTTTGGAACATAGCAGATCCTGGGTCACACGGCAACACAATTATGATGATTTGTGACCCAACCTTCCCCTTCCAACAATCGTAATGACACTCTGATTATCGTGACGGCTCTAAAGATAATTTTGTGAGATATTTCTGCTGTGTGTGGTGTGTTAAGAGTGAGCTAGTGCAGTCGGAAGGACATCGGAACCTCTCCAACCTCAAATCGGGGATATTCAGCTTATCTCCGATATTTGGCCAAATGTCCCAGCATTGGTCAAATGCCAAACCTGGGTACTTTGTCCTTGTCGGCCACGATTGCTTACTCTTACTGTTTACTGTTTGATTTCTAGAGGTTTTCCGTGTGCTTTCTGAATGTTTGTCAATTAAGTCTGTTTGTGTGGTGTGTCATGTTTGATGTGTGGCTCTCCACCACACATTGCATTGATAGCTATAATTTTGCAAACTAGTAAAAATAAATAAATACATGAACAAACTGTAACCTTTGTGGCTATGGGGAGTTTGTAGAAAAGCAGCGGTGAGATAAAACATAATGAGTTGTATCATCTGAGTGAAGAATGTCTGAATCCGCAGAAGAGAAAAGCAACTGTTAGCAATGGATTTAACAGATTAAAAATTACACCATTCTATACTTCTAAGGATAACTAAGAACATTTTTGTTTTAGAACATTAATTGCAGCATAAATATTTTATTTTTTATTACAAATTTTCATTATAAGGCAAAAACAGTATTTTGTGCGTAAAAGGCATGAAGTCATGCATGATACACCCCTTTCATTAAGACGCACAAAGGGTAAAGAGAGGCACAGCACGGGTTTACAATGATATATAATAACGGTCATTCGTTGTTATCGCTTGGTTGAGTTTTATGTTATGTTGAGTGAGCTGACACAAAGAAAGGCCCAGTTGTGCTGAAATCATTTTCAAACTATACCCTTCGGCATTTTCAGATATTCCTTGCCAGAGCC
Source organism: Micropoecilia bifurca (assembly GCA_903067075.1). Taxonomy (NCBI): domain Eukaryota; kingdom Metazoa; phylum Chordata; class Actinopteri; order Cyprinodontiformes; family Poeciliidae; genus Micropoecilia; species Micropoecilia bifurca. Next base: position 25,046 of record CAEGAF010163316.1, on the reverse strand, counting down.
TTGTCTCATCTTTGTTCAAGTTTGCTTCATAATTTCTCTCATGTCAGGCGTTGTTTTTGATGTCTCTTCTTGCTTTAGTCCACGTGTTTTTGGCAGCACCTTTTTGTTTCTTTTTTGTGTAATATCTTATATTTTGTTTAATCCACCTGTCAGCTTTTGTAGAACATGTTCTATCAGATCCTCTTTCACAGGTTTTGCAATAAAAAAAAATTAAATTTGAAAATATGTCATCATTAATTACCTTCAATAGACAAAACCTTTTTTTTTGCTGATGAAAGAAATTGCTTCTTCTAACCAAACTTGTAGCTCCCTACTCAAACACAAAAGGAACATTAAACATTAAAACAACTTGACACACTGTGAATATTTAGGCAATGACAAGCTCATATTTCCTCTTTCATTTGATCACTGTTCCCTGCAGCTTTACTTCACAATAATTCACCACAACAGAAAACAGTTGTTTCCAATGTAAAATGCAGCTGCAGGAAGCATAGCATGTAAAACATACTCACTGAGGTTGGTGTTGAATGAGAATGATAAAAAAAAAAGATTGATTAGGTTGTTTTATTAAATTATGATCATGAAGTCTTCAACCTTTTTCTTTAATCATGTAATGTGCCCCATAAAATTATTGAAATTTTTAAATAAAAAGTGTCTGACTTCTTTATTAAATCCATGTGAGTTACTGTAGAACTAACAATAAGTTGTGTTTGCAGGCTGGAAAGGAAGCTGTTCATAAAAAAGACAACACAGAGGCTTCTATCAGTTTTGCTGTTTCACCAATTACAAGACTTTGACCTTCAAGAAAAAAACTTTTTTGATAACATATTCAAACACAGTTGGAATTTATTTTGTCCAACTGTGTTTTTGTTCAACAGATTCGGAGAATCTCAAACTTATTAATCTTCATTTCCTTCCAAACTACTTTCTACCAAAACATGACCTCTAACTTCAACCTAACCTTAATTTTTCATGTCTTTGCTTTCTTCTCTGCAAACAGTGGTCAGAGTCACGTACAGTAATGTCCCAATAGGCTGAAACAATCTAACTGTGTTTCCAAATAGACTAAGGCACGCAGTTTTGTTGTGCTTATACAGATCATAGTTTCATAAATTCAACTCGTACTGTTATTTAAGCTAAATTTGTGTAAATAAATGAGTCATTTAAAATTTTCCTATCTATAAAATAAACAGGTGATATAAAAATCAAGGAATATGGAACAAGTTATTTACTACTTTAAAATACACTGTCATAATTCAACATCCACACACTGCAGTAATGTTACCAATGATTATCAGGTGTTTTCATATTTTTCAAACTTGCTAACCCTTTGCAGGCTCAACTGAGGCTAATCAGACCCTTTGCTTGAGCCCCTGCAGCTATTTGCAGATCTGCCCCTTCAACCAGAGCTCATATTTCCTTATCAGTGTCTGCACTATCTCAAGTAACTCTCCCCTTTTCTCTTGTACCACCACTGCTCTGCAAAGCAGCTGGTCAACAAAGTCAACACTTGCATGCCTATTTAAAACACACTCATGGCATCCAGCTCCTGTCCTTCTACTTTATTTTACTAGAGTCCTGGTCCCATGACCAAACCATAACTTACAGTACTTTAATATTTTAGACCACAGCAGAACATCAGTTCTGGATAAAGGGTAAAACTTATGAAGCCTAAACAAAATTGTAGATACTTCCTTACGTTAACTGTCATGAAAAGTCATTGTAGAGCAAACCAGTTCAGGGGAAGGACTCTATTTTTCAAAGGCTGAAAATCAGAGTAGTATGCAAAATTGATCTGTTTTTGATGTACTGCACTGCTGCAACCACATAGTGAAGGTAAGCTACCAGTATAAGATAATAGAAGAAATGTTCTTAACCCTGTCACGGTCTTGAGAAATGGGTCTAATTTAGACCTCACAAGCTTTCTACTCTGGATGCAGTCCGACGAGGGAGCGCTGTCCCAGTGTGTCCTTTTACTTTTTTGTGTGTGGTTTTATCCAGAGTGTCGCGCAAAACCGGGGATGACAATTTTCAGGGCAACAATTTTCAGGACAACTTGCTCATGTTGCTACTGACCAAGACCGTCAACAGGACTTCACTAGCAGCAGCTCAAGAAGGAAGCATGAACACTTTGCAAACCTCACAGGCTACAAAGGAATTCTAGTTAAATCACCTTGATTCCCAAGATGTTTGAAACAAATCAATATTTGTTCGGTAGATATCATTTAAGTCAGTATGGACCTATCCTCAAGTCTGTATTAAACTGTGCTGACAGATATGCACTCTTCCACTCTTGATTAAAGGCACATCCTCTGTTCTACCATTTCCTTCAGTAGTTTGTGTTTTTAATTTCTTTTATCTATTGAAGTCATTTAAGATGCTGTATGTTGTATTAAATCAAATTTGAATTTCATGCAATCAGTTATAGGGAAACAATAAAGGCAGCAAGAGAAACTCTTGTAAATGTGTTTTGAAATTATGTTTGCCGATTCATTTATCATAGTATCTTGGTGTAGTGTCAAGAAATGAAGGAGCACATCATTGTCCTTCATTGTCAGTTCATAAACCACCAGCACATTTGCCAGCTGGCAGTCAAATCAGTTTGTTTAACCCGGATCAACGCACTCCCAGCTCAGTGCTTCATATTTCCATAAAACACTTGGCTGGATTTAAAACATTCCCATCCATGCCTCCAGTTCTCAATAATCATTTCAAAACAAGTCCAAAATGGGGAGTAAACTAACAGAAATCCTTGAAAATAAAAATTTACAGCCTTTAAATTCAACATTTTGAAGGGCTTAAAAACATACATGGTGGGGATCACCACATACAAAATGTACAAGTTATTCCATACCATATTATCAAGGACACTTCAGTTGGTATTGTAAAAGTTTTGTTCAATTGAAATGTAACAACTTTAAATTTACAAGCAGCAGCCTTTCAAATATTAATTTCAAAATCTAGCGATTGTGCATCATTTTTTGATAAAAAAAAAAGCTAACTTTATATTTGCTTCATTGGAATAAGGCAGTAAAACTGCAGGTTATTGAAAACAAAAGTAATTTGCCAAAGAAATACATTTTGTTAGTACACAAGTGAAACTTCTCACAGACAGTAATGACAGTAAAGGCATGTACTACATGTTATGCAGACAATGAATAATACAGAAATGAAAAAATGAGCAATTGAAATGCCTTTAGTGCCACTCTGCAATTTGTTTTATAAAAACTGTCAACCAGCACAAAAACACATTATTTAGTATTTATTAAACTTACACTCATGTTTCAGTTTAATAAATACTGACTAGATTCACAATCAGTCCTAGACAGCATCATCACAAGTAATGATATTGAAGCTCTTTAAAATTTGGGGTGGAACATTTTCAGTCAATAAATAGAGCAATAGCACATTAGCCTGACTCCACCATATTCTAACACTGACATAAAGACCTGAAACAGAGCTACCAAAGAACAATACTCACTGTTTTTTTCTTAAATGGGTGAGTAAAGATGTCTTCCGTAAGCAAACAATTAATAACTTATTAATTGTTATTAATTAATAAGTTAAAAAAAATGATCTCTAAAATGATCTCTTGGTCATTTTAGTTTAACCAAGAGATTAAACTAAAATGATTGATGTATGACCATCAGGTATGGCAATGTGTTTTTATCTAATGGGAAATAGACTACATAGGAGTCCTGTCTGCTGTAATGTGAGTCTTGCTGCACTTTGTTCTTGTAAAGAAAGAACTGAGCCAAGCAGCTACTGATTTACTAGTCCATTAATATTCCAACTTATCCATGTTTATTAGCTATGGATCATGACCAAAAAATATGATCCCAGATACAACTGGACAAAAATAGCTTTATTTGCTCTGGGCTCATCTTTAGACAACGTGATGAGCTCAGTGGGAATTCAAAGTTAAAGTATTATTAAGATAAAGTTTCCTAAGCAGTTCTGAGTGGAGGAGCTTCCTTCTCGTAAAATCAGCAGCTAGCTTTGAGAATCCCTTGTTAAATTTTACTCAAATCTGAAATAGTGCTTTACCTGGATGTGTTTATTTCAGTTTGTCTTTAGAAAGGACAGATGTGAATTGTAAGATTGTAGAAATTTTTTTTCAGAAACTATTTCAATTGTTTCTACATTTTACCAAGTATTTTTCTCTTCTTTGTTAAACTAAATGACAAAGTATTGGAGCCAGAAATACACTAATCATAAAACAAACACATAAATGACCAACTTTTCATAATTAAAGTTAATTGCAGTTTTATCACTGGCCTGTATTTGTCTCTATGTATTCAAAAGTCAGATGTAAGTAAATAGGCGCTGAATTGTCAGCAGTTGTGTCAGCAGACTTAAGGAGGCTGATGGCTAGATAATGGCTGTCATTAGGCTGTTATTAGTGCAGTCGGAGCCGTTTGATGTATTACTGTGATGGTTGAAGGAGAATGGAGCAGCTCACAAACCAGGTGTTTCTATTCTGTTGACTTTACGCCTGGAACATTTAGCATTTTCTTATCCTGAAGCTCTCTTACCTTTCATCACAAGTTGGATTCGGAACACACTGTAATCTCCAAAAAGGCTGGTCATAAATTGCTTTCTGCTGCATGATCAACACCACCTGCTCATAAGCTCCCAGCGAAGTTCTCTGGTGAGATTTTGTTATCAACATCATAAACTTCCCAGCTGTTCTCATGTAGGCATGTTCATTCAAGTTGACTTAAAGTTGTAATCAACTTGTAGTACTTAGTAGAAAATTAAGTTGTTGGAAGTTGGAAATTTCATAATTGACAGAACTAAATGTACTTAAATCATTTAAATATACAAAATAAATATGACCCAAACATTAAATAGGCTTTGAAGCATTTGTTTTATTAGAACATTTGAAGAACAAAACTGGTTTTGTATCACCAAATTCAGTTCAGTTTTAAGTTTTATGTTAAAAACCAATAAGTGTTTTATTAAAGATAAATTAGTTGGTCAGATGTCAGTCTTGGCCATTTTTAATTATGTTATTTTTAATCAACTGGTCAAATACTGGAAAATCAGATTTTATTTTCACGTTTGCATTAAAATTGGGAAATCCTCCAATGTTGGCTTGTAGACACACAATTCAACACGTTAAAGCTCTTTTTCTTTCTTCTAAATATTAAATGCACCTGGTTGAGGGAAATGTACTTACATGTACAAAAAGGAATGGGATTGTAAATTATTCCTTTCATGTTGAATTCTAAACTGCAACCTCATTTAAAGAACACTGAGCCTAATTTTTTGTTTGATATTGTTTATGCCTTGCAAAAAAATGTAATTCGCACTGTCCAGAGAAATGTCTGATCATTCAATCATGAATAACTTATCCTTAAAATCCAGATCTAGTCAGCAAGTCTATTCAAAAAATGGTTATTCATTCTTTATTAAAGTTATTTATTTTAAGCTCAGCCAAGACATCAAGAAAAAAGAGCTTCTACAAGTTGGCTTCTTATTTCAGTACAATTTCCAGATGCCTGAAAGTGTCAAGTTTACGTGCTAAAACAACTATGTGCAAATGCAAAAACCAGTAAAGTTTCTGGTCTTCTCATTGTGTAAGAAGAAAACAACATCTATGTCCAGATATGAATGTGTTTCAGTGCTAAATGTTCATAAAGCCCACATAACTAACACAGAAAAACTTGAAAAAGTGCTGGCTGAAGTCCATAAATGTGGCATTGTTAGTCATCTACAATGAAACAAATCTGTAACTTAATAGCCACTCTGCAAAGAAGAAGTCATTAATATGAAAGCAACATAAAAAGACAGATTATAGTTTCCAAATGTACTCAGGAAAAAAAAAACTATTTAAGTTTTGGAGACATGCCCTGAGATCTTATGAAACAAAATCAGCTGTTTGGTTCTATAAGTCATTGTTATATTCCCAGGGAAAAGGGTGTGTTTTGCTACCAGACTGGTGGACCGGCAAATAAGATATTATTACTAGAGAATGTTATGTGTTCATACTGAAGCAGTGTTGCAAGACAACGGTGAGAAAGAACACCGAGATCCTTAAAACAAATGACTAGTTCAAATGGATAATGACCATGATCTACAGCCAAGTTTATGGCAGAGGTCAATGTTTTAGAGTGGTCGTCAGAAAGCCTCACAGCAAACTTATGCCGAGGGCTGAAAGGTGTGTGCAAGCAAACAGGGCAACAAACCTGACTTAATTGCACCAGCTCTGTCAGGTGGAAAGGGACACAACTCTGCAAGCTGTTGTGAGAAGCTTGTGGAAGAAAACCCAAAAATGTTTGACTCAAGTCATAAAGTTTAAAATCTAATTATACAAACTACTAAGGAAGGGTGTGTCAACTGTTTATATGGAGCAAGTAAAAAAAATCTTGGTCTCCCTTCATTCTGGCATTTCAAAGAAAGAAATGGATTCAATAATCCTAATTTACCTAAAACCGGGAAAGATTAGCTTGACTTAATAGACAATAAGATAAACAGTTAGGTCTCTGTACAATACATGTAAATCTTTTATCTTAATGCTTTATATACAAGTGAATTGTAATTTTTAGATCGCTGATAAATCGTTTAACATACAAAATGACACAAACTTAGTTTTTTTTCCATTAACGTATCATAGTTTTTTCTTAAAATACAAATCTAAAATATATACTGTTGCTCAAATTAAGTTAGTTCATTACTGTGTAAAATATTCATTCTGATAAAATGAGTTAGAGTTAAAAAACTCAATATCAAGTTCATCTCATATTGAATCACTCAAACAATAATCAAAGTTTGTTTCCTCAGTCAGCTTTATGTCTTCTGAAAATATTTTTAACCTGACACATAATCACAATTTGACACATAATCACAATTTGTGCATTTAGTTCTTTTTAAATGTCACTGTATGCGTCAGGAAAAATGTCAAGCTCCACCCAAAGAGCACAACTGACAATAAGCACTCTGTGATGTGAATAAAAACCCTAAAGCACTTTTTTATAATTTTATCCCTTCAGACTCTCTAAAGCTGCTACTGTCGTTCCTCCTTTGTCCCACTCTCTTCAGAGAAGGTTATCGTCAGCACAACCCCGGACCACATCAAAGCACCGTATCAGAGCAGCTTCGGTTGATAGCAAGGCTGTGATCCAACCACAGTGACTTTCCTGTTTCCCTCTTTCAGTCTCTCAGGCACAGGTCCATTTGAAGTCAGTCATTTGGCAGAAAACTAAACAGCCCCCCTGTTAACTACCTCACTTACTGCTGTTTACAGGGAGTCTGTCTTAAAAACCACAAACTGCTGCTGAGACCACAGAGCCCAGTGAAGCCAGAAAGAGATGGAGTGGTAAGAGCTGACAAAGACACATTGCCTTTTACTGCCGAGGTTAGAGATAATATGCAAATTACCTTAATTATCTGAAAAAAAAAAGACAGAGGCACTTTTTTTTAATTAATCCAACCGTAAAAGTAATCTTCATTAGGTTTAGTAGTCTTTATAAATAACTCACAGTTGATCAAGTTTATTTTAGCAGGAAGCATTACTTTTGAAGTAAAACGTAAGTAATTATACTACGTCTGTTTTCCTTCCTCAGCTAGCTGTAGAGTTCAGCACTTTTCACCCTCTTACTGTTTGTTTTTACTTTAAAGCTTAAAAGCAGCGCGAAGCAACTTCACTAATGCCACAGTCGTCTCCATCTAGTTTCAGCCCGACCGAAATTTTGACCCTGGCTTAAATCTTTGATTTGTGATTTCCTGAGCCCTGAGAGAGAGAGCACATGCCACGGGTGTTCACATGAGAAACAAAAATACTAAAATAAGTTGGAACAAATGAGGATTACTCCACTGGAGCCCCGACTTGGACATGAGACAGCTGTGACTCTTTATTTTCTACCACTGTTGTAATGTTTTAATTCATTCTTTGGTCAGTTTGTATAGTGAGTCTGTGTGAATCTTAGTTTTTGCAAAATGTTTTAGTGTGCAGCGTTTATAAGCCTATAAAGTTGGATCAGTTACATTTGTTATCTTTAAAGATGTTGTAGCTAGTTACATTTGCTATAAGTAATTTTAATGCAACCATGATTTTGAAAATATTAATTTCATTAATTAAGATATGTTGTTCACCTTATTCTTGTTAGCAAAAGTTGATTAAAACAGGAAATCTGTTTGGTTTAATTATTAGATCAGATTTGTTTCCTGGTTTATTTGGTCTAACTTTTTTTTGCCACAGTTTATAACAATTCATCTTTGGGCTGTTTTAGTGTAAACTGTAAAAAAAAACAAATAAGTTCAAATTTTCATATGCAACAGAACCTCTGAATACTAATTTATATCATGAAAGATGTATATAGTGGTTTTCTATAACTAACAACCATTCAAAGTCCTTTACACTGGAGCCTCATTCACCCAACACTCAACACTCAGATGCAGAGCAGCAATAAGGGCTTGAGTGCCTTGCTCAGAGGCAACTAGATGTGACGGCGAAGCAAACCAGCTTTTGAACTGTAAAACCATTATACTTCTGACTGTAACTCCACAACACTCCAAACAAATAGCATTTTACTAATACTTATTAACTTCCATTCACGTCCATTCAAATTGTTTTACGCTCCTTAAACTCACAAAGTCAAAGTTTTTTTTGTTTTTTTTTACCAGATAATAAATCTAGTTTATTTGCACATGAACATAGGAGAATTGGACACTGAAATATTGCTGTAGGTGGGAAATTAAAAAAAAAAAAAAAAAATCAACTGATTATGGACTTAAACATATCTTTAACAGTGATAAATGCATATTAAGACTTAGAAGAAATAAAGTTCAAACTCCCAGCTTGATTTGTATGCTTTTGTATGGTGACACTGAGTTTCTGTTTTCTGGTTTGTGTTACTTGTATTTATTGTTTTAATACAATTTTCAATGTAGATGTGGCCTGGCTTCCATTAGAACGGAAATTAAAGTCTTTACAGAGTAAATACAGGCAAAAAAAATTAAATATGAGTGATTAACGGCTACATAAAAGACACTGGCGCTGTGGCCAACATTCATGGGGATTAATATCTGTGTAGCAAATGTAATCAAACCATAGCACAGCAAAAGAAACAATGCTAAAGTCAGCAAAGCAAAGCAATGAAGACAACAGCTTTTATCTTTGATCTAAATTGCATTAAAAGTATGTTTAGATGGTGAAGATGTTCTGTAGAAAGACACAATTATCTACTCATAGACTGACCCTGACTAAATGCCAAAGGTGAAAGGTCGCCCTCTGTCTCCTGTTGGGATGCTGCAGACATCAGCTCTGGATCTGATCCACGTCTCCCCTGAGATTTAACAGTGTGGGTGGTAATTACATCCCAGCTCACATTCATGCTCACACGCAGACCCTTGTATACACATCGCCCCAACACGGACACACAAGCACACTCCTGCATGCCTTGTTAAAAGTGCTGGTAAAATCTCAGTGGTTTAATCCAGCGAAGCACTCTGAGAGATTAAAATCTTTCCAGAGAGTAGCAGAATCCCTCCTTCAGCTACCACAATGAGGAAATCAGCAGGGGTGGGCAGAAAGAATAATGAGAATTTTATACACTCCATTTACACTGGAATGTATCTTAACCCATGTAATGTTGCAAATGGAATCGCGTTTTACAATGGCATCAAGCCACTGTAGAAAAAGAAATGTGCTTCATGGAAGTTTTCTTTTTACTTCCTTCAGCTGCAAAGAGGCAGACTTTAGATGCTTTAGAAGGAATTTAATGTGAATGAGGCAGAACAGCAACAGATGGGAAAATATACATTCAGTTAAAAAACAATAAAGAAAATGAATACAACCGTTTCCAACTCCTGCTTTCCCGAAATGAGAATTGCTCAGAATCTAAATGTAAAGTTGTGTTTCTCCTGCCACAACTTGGTACACAATCTGATTATCTGGGTGAGTTTATACTTAGGTTTTAACTAAAAGTAAATGAACATTTGTGCCTGTGATTTGCTGGAAATACCAAGTAACCTGTTAGTGTTTTCACTTTGCTTTAACAACAATTTGTAAAAAAGACTTGGAATGGCAGATATTCTGTTTGCTACACAAATGTATCTGCACTTTAAGAAGGATGGATTGAAATATAACACAAAGATGTGGACATAGTTTTGATACAATAAAGGTTTAGACAGAATATCTGCATGTTATTTTTTGACAAATGTTCGTCTTTTTACCTCAGGAATTGCGGGAATTTGTCTGACGACCTGAGGCGTTGCATAAGTGATTGCATCATTAGCTCAAGCAAGTTGACAACAAGATGACAAGAAAATGATTGATTTTTTATAGTTTTTAAGATTAACATTTTATTTTACTTTAAAAGTGTGTAAAATTTTAAGTTTGAAATGTTTTGAGTATAAATTGAGCGTAAACTTAATTAGTCCAGTTCCAAGTACGTTTTAACTTAACGTAGTAGACCAGATGGTTTTACATTTAATTCTTTATGAGAGGTTCTGTGAAGTTATCAGTATGTTTTTATTTTTTATCTGGAAATGTACTGAATATTCTCAGAGTCCTGAAATGCTAACAGTTTGTCAGATGGATCCCCTAATTTCAGCGACTTAGGTCCTTCAAGATAACAGAAGATATTAATATCTGACAATTTTATGCTTTATCGAAATGTTCTTCTGACAAAACAGCAACAATCTTTATAATATTCCCTCACAAAGTTGCCAATGTTTATCATGTTTTATCCAGCGGATTTAAACATTTGCAGTTACAAAACGTTTAAAACAGCTGTTCGAAATCAGCTACTCTCTATATCAGTCAGAATTTCCTAAATTGAGATAATTGTGGTTCTTCTACTGTATGTACCTCACACAACCCAACTTCAGAAAAAAAGACCCTTTCTTTGTGCTATAGATCCATTTACTTTACATACCAAGTAGAACATGTAAGAAAGTGTAAAGAAACTGTGAGTCAGACAGATTAGCGTTGTTAAAAGATAGCAGAAGATAAGGTGGTCTTTGAAGAGAGGAGTCTTGAAGGTAGAGATGTATGGCCTTGCTCTGATAGCATTCAGTAGCTCCCTTTCCCATTAAGGTGCCACAAACGAGAGCAGTATGGACAGAGGGTGACTGAAATGTAAGGACTGAGCCAGATAACATTCCTGAGAAAATCCCAGGGATTGAGATAAGCTTCTACGTCTGAATTTAAAGAACTGTGTTCAGATATAATTTGTAGCGAACATCTTTTTTTTTTTTTAAAACATAATTATTTCAATACGAGCAGCTATGGGTTGGTAAAGGAGATCATTAAATAGTGTGGTATCTTTGCACTGGAGGATATTTTAAGACAGTTTTGGTAATTTACAAGTGTTCATGTCAAAACTCAAAATGTGTATTTTTGATTATTTAGACTGTGCATTTAGTTTCACCAAATATATGGTCATTATTTTTTGTGTGTCTAATGAAAAACTGGGAAATAGAATGAAAATATCATAAGACAAGTCTCTAGACTACAAAGTCAGGTTTAAACATCTAAATATCTAAAAGGAGAGAAATGTTGAGGGTGAGAACCAAAATTTTCCTTCACACAGTTTACAAAACATTAATGGCAGGTTTGCAGTGTTCCACATGTTCTAATAGTGCTTTCTTTAAACTATTTACTTCTTAGAACTGTGGTATAAAATTGACATGTTAACATTTTATAAAGGCACCTGATCAAACAACTTGTTCATGACTAGTTTAAGCAATTTAAAAACCCTCCCGAGTATTTGGAGCATCAGTCTGTTTAACTGCATGTGTGTTGTGATAAGCTAAGTTGCAGAGTTTTCCTTCATCACATAATCAACAGTGGATGTAAACGTTGTATGAGCTATGACAGGTGCAGCCAGCAGGTTCAGGCAGCTGAATAAATCTCTTTAACTCAGAAGAATTATGATTCTGAAACAGGAGCATTATTCATGCTGCCGCCCTCATCTGCAACACCTAAACGACTCTAATGATGATGAATGGGGGATCCCTGCCTGTAGATTCCTTTAAAAAATGTTTTCTTTTGCTAATCTCATTTAATGGATCAACAACACCTGCTGCAGCTAAATCATTTAAACCTGCAAGTCAGCAGGAAGGGGCTTACTGCAGTTTTTACTGCCGATGTTTAGAGGTGACGGTTATACTAGCTATGAGCTTGATGTGTGTTTGTCTGTCCACTTTGCCTTAAATGTAGTAAGCTTGACTACTGCACATCTATTTATGTAAGTCTAGTGATTACTTAAGGCTAATAATTGTGACTCAAAGCTGAAAAAAGGGTTGAGAAATTAGGGAAAGTAAAAAATTTTATGGTACTTTTAAAAGCAAAAAGTTTATAAACTGTGGTATTGTGTCTTGTTATGAATCTAATATGCTTCAAGAACACATTAGATTCAGAGTCAAATTCCTCAAGGCAATTTATTTATTTGTGGTAAAACCGATCTCAGGCTACTGTGACCTTTGGGTTTGTGTTTTGAGGATTATCTAGTTGAAGGTTTTCTTTTCTTAGACATTAACTTAAAATTTGTCATATGTTGCTGACTTTGACCCCAAAGGTGAGAATGATTTTAATTCTAGCATATATTAAATGTTTTACTCTTTGCCTGTAATACCAAAATGGTAAATATGCTATAATTTCAAAAATAACTCTACTTTTTACAGTAAAATGATTTCAGTTGGATAGTTAGAGGATCTTCTGAAGCAATTCCATGACTCTTTGGCACCCACAACCTTTTTCTTTAGACATCAGAGAACTCTTTACATCTTTGTAAGATGGCATCACATCCTTTTGAAGTAAAGATAAAGACAGAACCTTGATGTCAAAGGTTTAGATAGGACAGAGCTTACCTCTCATGCCGAAGCAAATCCTAATCATTGGCACCTAATCTGAAAAAACGTTGCTCTGTTTTTACATTTTTGAGGATGCTTAAACACACAGCAGTTCACCCGTTAAACTAATCTGTGAACAAAGCAACTTTTGCAAGATATGCTTTGCTAAAAGACAAAGACGAGTTGTTGGCTGCGGTGTCTGGTTGCTCACAAATCTCAAATGAAGTTGATATCCCACACTGAAGCCATCTGTGCAGCTCTGCACATAGAGGGTTACACAAGAAGAAAAAAAAGGTCAGAAAGCTCCTGAAAGCTCATTGATGGCATGTGACAACTCCAAATTTTGTTCCTGTCAACACCATTACTCCTGTGGACTTGGCTGAAGTCCAAGCATTTGATCTGTCATAGTGTGCTTCAGTGTGACTTATCTAATCTGTATTTGTGGCAAGAAATTACGTGACAAAAAACATATCACACAGCGCTGATTTATGTCTGTTAATCCCCTCCAACTGCCCTCACAGGCAGAAATAATATGAATTAAATGGAAAAGAATGAAAGATAAAACTGATTACATATCAATGTAATGCGTTCTAATTTTACTGATATTTTAAAGCTTCTACTTGACTCTCTCATGAAAATTCTCCAAACCGAGATCACTTTCTATGTGGCTTGCTGTAAGAATTGTTAGATAACATCAACCTCTTTCAAATCAGATCATATTTCTTTGGGTGAAAATATTGTTGAATTTACATCACCACCCTTCAAACTTTTCACAGTGTAGTGAACGTCTGTCTGGCATCCATTGTGTGCAAAACTTGCATCGCACTCCTTCTCTTGAATAGCTCAGCTTCGTCAGGGGAAATGTTTTGACACATATTTACTTAAGACTTCTTAAAAGTTCTACCACTTCACAATAAATCTAGCTTCTGCTGTAACATAATAACATGTTTATTTCACAACATATTTATTTCATATTTTTTCAGAGTCCAAATCGTCAATCCACATTGAAGCATTTAGACATATAACCATTCCTTGTGGCCTAGATCAGTCATAGAAAATAAGTGACGCAGATTTCTTTTATACTAGTCTGTTTCTCATTGCTCCACACTTTGAAATAATTTCTTTTTTCAGAGTGATACAGAAAGAAAGAAAGAAATGTATAGCTTTCCATGCAGCAGGCACCTCCTCAGTTCAAGTAAAAAAATCACTTTACCCCCAATCAGACAAACTGTATGCATGAGTGTTTCTCCTGGGAGACATTCTGACAGGGACGAGACAATGTTGGGCCCAGAATTGAAACAAAAAGTAATCCTTGGAAGCAAATGTCCAGTGTTGGAGCGTATTCACTGTTAACATGCTCAACAACAGGCTAGTAGGTAAAGTCCCATAAGGTGGCTTTGGTTCAAAACTTTATTTTTTTTCTTTCCAGAAAGTCTTGGGGATCCCCAAGATGTTTGTTTTACTAACAAGTGTGACACCATTTTTTTTCCTAATCTATTTTGTGTTGTTCATTCATGAACAAAAAAGTAACTATGGCAATGTACTGATTTATTGATCCACTTATGAATGAAGTAACTTTGATAGGCTAACCACTCCGTTCACAATGGTTCCAATATGTACTCCTGTTGTGGGTTTTGGCTCTCACTGAATGATCCCCAATGTCCCAAACCTCAGAAATGTCTTTGCAACCCTTTGCAGTCTGATAGATGTCATTGACTTGTTTTCTTCTACTTTTCCTCAGTCATAACAAGATGCTCTTTAGGCTCTTTTTGTCAACTGCATGTTGTCAAACAGGATGTTTGACAAATTAACTGTCACCTCAAAAACGTTTGCATGAGTGCATCGGTGTAATCATGACAGCTATTAAGTGATATTTTGATTGTACATTTAGCTAATACTGAGGGACTCATCTCTCCAAAAAGAGTGAGTAATCAAAATTAATTCAGCAAAGCAGATTATTACATTTGTACTTGGATTAGACTAGTTTGGATAGATATGTTCCCTTATTAATTGAAATCACCACTTATAGCTGAATGGTTATAGTGCTATAACCATTTACAGCACTATAACTCCTATAGCACCAGTTTAAAGACTTGTTTTGTTTGCAATTAGGGTAAAGCAGCAGTGAATGTGGAGACTGGAAAATAGCCGGTGATTAAAACACAGGGACTTTGTGACTATTTGCTTCAGACACCCACAGTCAACATCATTTATAAGAGCATGAATTAGTCCACTTCTGCACTAAGAAACAAGCAAACTTCTTTCACAATGGCTAGTCTGGATTTTATTGCAGTGGATTGTGGGGCCTCCTAAAAAAATAACTCCCTGTCAATAAAATTCGGGGTGGCAGGTGAGAAGAATTGGCTGCAGGTCATAGGTGGAGTATTGGAAGACCTCAGCATTTTACATTGTAGGAAATAACTTGTAAAGTCAGCCATGAAGTCGGATTGTTAGCGACTCAGACCTGAGTTACTTAACAGTGTGAGACCTTTTTGAGTGATTGCTCGTAGTGGAATTATATTCTGCACAACTTTGCACAGTGTGCAGTCAAGAGCCCAATGAAAAGAAAAGACAGGTTACTTTAGAAAGAATAATAGTTTGCTGGATCAACAGCAGGGGGACACAGGGCTTTTCTCCTGATTGAAACCAGCTGCCAGTCATCTAGAAACTTTGATGCATAATCCACAAATTACCACACAAGAAATCCACAACGGCCTCAACCCAGATTTACTCCATCACACTTTTTTTTTTGCAGTTTCACTTGTGGGTGTTAAGCGGTCCCAGACATGACTCAGCTGCATGTTGTAAGACACACCCTTTTCATTTCTAATAAGAAATAAATTCACTGTTGTACCACCTTTGGCATTCAGCATCATTTATGACATAATGACATACCTTTATTCTTTGATGAGCATCACTCTCCCTTAGAAAGATACAAACATCTGTCCAGAGAGCCTGGATAGATGTTTGCTTTACTCTGACAGTTCAGTCGCTTGTAATCAATGAGTTTATAGCATACACTTCAGAAAAAGGAGTTCATCCCTTACCTTTTGCAGCCACAGTGTGTTGTTCTCCATTATGCTTTCCAGGTGCTGCAGTTTCTGATTCGACCATTCGCCGTCCACAGGCGGCGAATCTCTCTGCACAACGCTCGCCCCGCCACGAGAGCCCCCGTAATGTTCACCCTGCGACAGGGACCCTCCGCTCTGACATCCGTCCATCTCTGGAAGGACAAAGGTGTAGCTACACTGACCATGCTGGATGCGATGAAGCCTCTTTCTCTTCTCTGCACCTCCTCCTCCTCCACCACCAGTTCCTCCTTTTCTCTGGCTTCTTCCAGCTCCCGTTCGCTCTGTGCCTCCAACGCCGGCTCCATCACTGACAGTGGACCAGGTCCAAAGCAGCAGCAGCACCAGCAACCACCGGCTGAGATTCAGGCCTTTCATGACAATGCTTTCAATATTTTAAAGCGTTATTTCTTTAACAGGGTCAAGGGAAGATTGTTCACACTTTGACCCCAGTTCACCTGAGAAGGAAGCTTGCATGTAACAGTGAAGCCATGAGTTCAGTTTTTCTGTTTCTTTCACAATGGTCTCTTCAGTTTCAATATTCCTCTTCTCTTGTGGATCAAAAGAGCACCGAAAATGGCACCTGTTGATCTTGGAGGTAATTGTTAATTTCCTCCCCCCACTGAATGGTGGCACCTCTCTTTACTTTTCCAACTGGAATCTTAGTTTGGTTTCTTGTGGTCAGGTTTCTCTCAGATGAATTCATCCATCTGCATGAAGTCAGGCAGATTCCTCAGGTTTTGTCTCCTGCTCTCATGAAAGCAAAACCTGAATGTTCAGATCCAAACAGGAAAAAGAAAAAAAAGAAAAACTGGAGCTGAAAATGATGAGAAAATTTTAAAAAACTAAGTAGAAATGAATTTTAAAAAATACAAGATTAAAAGAAAAATCTCTTAAGCATTTAAATATGCACCAACTAAAGAAAACCTAATAAATGATAAATATCTGGATTTTACTTCTTCCACTCTTCTCTGGTGGCTGCAGCTTTAGAAGTGGCTGAAGAGAATTACTTCTGCCCCCTTCTTATCTGGGACCGGCTGAAAACAGAAAAGGGGGAAGGAGTGAAAGTCTGGGAGAGCGAGAGAGAAAAAGAGAGAGAGGAGGGGGGGAGGAGTGAAACGATGGGGGACGTGAGGGAGGTCTATTAGAGTGCCCTCGTATTTGCAAGCCGAGAGGAAAGGAAGAGAGGAAGGAATGGGAAGGAGCCAGAAAAAAGAGGGAGATTAACAGACTGAGAAAGAGGACAGAGAGAAAAGTAAAGAGAAGGACAGACCGATAATACAAAGAGTGGGCCGAACCGGAGCCGTAACTGTTGACACACAGAGAAAAAGCAGAGTCATTGATAGGAGAAAGAGATCTAAACGAGGTACTGTAGTTGCTGTAATCTTTCTCCTTTCTGATCTTTCACTTCTGAAGTAAATGCCAAGGCCTTCTATGGTCATTCACACTGACTCAAAGCTGGGGCTTTTGTCCTCAACACAGCCGTTCCCTGGGGCATCGTGGGGGATCGTGGGGGATCAGCTGCTATGACGAACCACACAGTCATCAAAATTCAGGTGAAAGGGAAAAAAAATCTTTGTCGTAGGTTGCATCTCCTCACTGCTTTTCATCCGTCCCGCTGTGCTTCCCTCTGCATGGAAATACATACAAAGATTAGTTCCAGATAGATGGCTCAGTCCCAGCCTTATGAAACCCAAGCTCTACATGTGGAGAGACAATACGGGTTGACAGAGTTTATTTGTACGGTGATAAAATGTTCTGCAGAAATTAAATGACACAAATACAGAAAAATATCTGATGGAGCTCCATGGGAGGAAAGATACTCTCATAGATTTTCACAAGGAGATGTAATCCAAAAATGTGCCGGTAGTGACATTTTGAATTAGAGCAATAAAGGACTAAAATGAATGTTTCTGTTTTGAGATTCTGTTACTGGATCATCCTCTTCTGGCTGCAGAGGAGTTGAAGATAAAAAGCTTTTCTAATCCTCTCCTCTTATTTATTTTGACAAAATGCCATTTTATTTTCATCTGGACCTGACCTCCGTCTACTGTTACCGCTGCATACATCTTAATTTTTGCTGGACTGGGTCGCTCTCTTAATGTTAGTCAATTGGTCCCTCGGGAGTGAGCAGAGAGGTTACGCAGTGGATGGCTTCTGCCCCAAACAGACATCATTCTCATGGGAACGGGCTGGCCAGGGAGTTCAGTGTGCAGAGCGTTCTTGTTCTTAACACAGCAAAGGAACGCCAGAGAATACATGGAGTATGCATGTGGGATACACATCTCCAGATAAATAGATAAATTCACAAAATCAGCTTTCTTCTATGGCCATTAGAGGTCTAAGGGATATAATTAATCTTTGGGATGCTGTGAAGAGACTGAAGTATAAGAGAGAACCAAGGACTCTGGGTGCTTTCTGAAGAAGATTGCTCTAAAAATACTACAGGTGATGAATAAATGTGACCCTACGCTGAACATTGTAGTACAGATGATTTAATGTTTAGAGCATATTTTCTTTTTTTTTTGCATTGCTGAACAAATATTACTTGAGATTTTATTTTCACTCTTTCTAGTATACCATACATGAGATTATGTTTCTGCAATTTGGCTAAATGTATTTTGGAGCTTCATTTCCTGACCCCCCACATAGATACACTAAGGAAACTTGGGAAGGGATATGGTAAAAGTTTTATTTACAAAAAGACAAAAAATATTGTTCCATCATCAATAGTTTGACAGTTTTTTTCCAGAATTGAAGCGAGCAAGAAGGGAGTAAATTCTTGCTGTTTTTAAAATAACAGTATTTGCAGAGCAGGGAACCACTGGAGATGAAGGAACTAAAATGGACAACCATGGAGCGGATGACTCACCAGGAGAAGAACCACTGAAGAATCTGGGCTTGGTGTGGAAATCAACATAAGATCCAACAACAAAACCCTGATCATCAGACGAATACTGAGTGTTTACACACAGGTGTGCAATCTACACCAAGTCAGTCATGCCCTCCAGCAGAGATCTTCTGTTGGGAAGAGTCTCACACAGACTCATATCCACAAACATGATCATATTTGAGCTTTTAATACAACTATCAGAATTGCTAATAAATGTGAAGGCTGCTGTGTCATTGTGTGAATGTTTATGAAATGAAGATGGTTGGTAAGGCTTGATTGACGTGCTCTGAGTTAGCTGTCCTCATCATTTCTCAGTGTTGGTGGTCTCTATCATCTCATTTTTATTTCAGGAGTAACAATGTCATGAACCGGCCCTTTCACCTTTCTTCCATGGGAAACAGACAACGGAGATGAGGATGTGTTTCTTAATCCAGGATTTAATTTTAACTATGGTTCTTTTTTCTTCTTCTCCTTTCTAAACTTAATCTCTGTTAACTTAATCTTTTTTTGTTTTATCTGAATTCTTGTCTCTCTCTTGTTAATAGCTATAAATATATATTGCAAAGGCTGGTAATTTTGGTATCTGGTGCCAGTTTTTCAAATTAGTCTGTTTGTTGTGAATAAATGTTTTATCTTCTGCATGAAGCCATTTGTAGGAAAAACAAGCCAAAATCCTAGAGTTGCTACACATTTTTCATTCTGGGAAAATATCCTAACCAAATCTGTGAAGCCAGTGGGAAAAGATAAAGTAGATTTTTGCATGAGTATTTTGACTCAGTTCCCTTGGTCTTCAGGATTTACTTGTTTTTACATTTCAAAGGATATTCTGCAATTATATTCCTCTCCAATTTAAACAATACAAAAAGGATTACTGTAGAAATCAGACAAAAGTAGTGAGGCACTGATTAGTATGAGAATAAAAATGGAGAAACAAGAAACGGACCAGATTTAGTTAAAAGCTTACAGATAAACACAAGGAGAGAAGAGAATCTCTTGTCTCAAGGTTCCCGATGGTAAGTCTCAAAAAGAAAAAAAAAGACATTTGGCTCAGATAGATGACGTTTGAATAAGCCTGTGGAATCTAGCACATCCCCAAAGAGAATAAAAAGGGATGACATTGGAGATGTTCCACATTTCATGTTAACACTGAACATTTCTCTCTTTTGACAAACTAGAAACACATTTGTTAAAATGTAAAGTAAATGTAAGAAATGAATTGCCAGCTCACTAGTTACATTACTAATGCAGGCGATTATTAGTGGTTCAGGGTGACAGCTGGGTGGTTGGTGGCATGTTAACCTTCAAATCAAATCCTGCTTTGGGTTTTTTTTATCCCACACTGAGTTGGATCAAGGTACCAAAAAAGAGATGCACAAGTTTTTGTTCACAGTGTTAGATGTGCTGCACTTTTGATTAAACTCAGATGTTACTTTTATAAAGGACTTGGGTTTTTTCCACTAATATACACTGTGCAAAGTCTATTCTGACAGTTGAAATGATATAATACATAACACATATTTTTGTTATGCAGAAGAAAAAATAATACGTAATACCTCTGAAATATGTATATTAACCAATAAAAATATTTACAATAACATTTGTTTGTATTGTTCTGTTTTACTTTAAGCAAAACTTTTAAACAAACACGTTTAATGTTTAATAGTGTCCCTCTCAGCTATGATATTTTTAAAACATCTGAACTTGTTTAAAAAAACAAACTTAATTTCTGTTGTACCTCTGTTGTAAAAATAGAGGAAAATGTGTTGCCACCAGCTAATTTTACTAACATTTGCTAACTTATGTTCCCTTCTGTGTCATAATATTGTCTTTCTGGGTCCATGTTGATTCTTAAATAAGTATATTATCTGTTTAAATCTTTTAGAAACTGAGGAAAAATTTCTTTGTGATAATATCAGAAGTAGAAAGGCTCAGCAGAATACATGTAATAATGCTAAAACTTTGAGATCTAACATCCTCATTATCCTGACCTAAATTCTGTTCCAAGATGCCAAAGCAGCGAAGCAATTTGATTGTACTATCACTCTCCACTACAACACAAGCTGTGTATAAAGACCTGATTACACAACGTCATTAAAAGAAGAAAAATACATAAATAGAAAACATGCAACATTATTATCCTACCTTGCATGAGACATTTTAGTCCAATCAAAGTTTTGTTCAAGCTGATTTCTGTCATCTTTCTGTAGCATTAAAATAATTCTGCAACTGATTTTTTGCCACCTAATGCAGCCTTTTAGCTCTTTCTTCAGCCGTTATATAAGTGGGATGGCACGACCACATAGTATGCAGCCAAAGTCTCAAAGTTGCACAAAACAAAACCTCCAGATGGCTTTGGTTGTTAGGGCAATGAGCAAACATGGCAACCAGTATAAAAGGAAAGGAGGACACAGCTAACTATCAACTGTATGTTAAAAATAACCCACTAATGGGAAGATTTACCAAACAGAGTCATTGTGCTGAATGCTTGCTCATATCTACAGACCATTCATGCATAAAAAAGCAAGCATAGTTGGAATCTTTCCCAACTTTATAGAGGTTCTGTTCAGTGGAACTGCCACATGAGTTTAAATGTGAAAACTAAAGGTTTTTGTGGGTTCAGCATCATATCCTTCAGATCCCTCAGGGATTCTCCATCAGTATGTAGTGCAGGTGAAGTATAGTAAACACTATATGTAAACACAGTCACTGTCAATCACTTTCAGCACCTCTGACATGGAATAAAATCAGAACCTGATGGTGTGACAGCACTTTGATGGATGAGGGCACGACCCCCCTTACACTTTTTAATACTCAGCACCTGCAAAAACACTTGTTTGGTTGTAACCTGAGATTATTTCACATAAGCAAACTGGATGAAGGGATGACAGGATTAATGGATATTTTGTGCCTGTGAAGTAATAGACACATTTTTTGAGGGCAAACACTTGATACTTTAAATAGACACCGTGTTACTTTCAAGGTAATCTTCAATGGATCACCTTGTTCATTTGCTGCAGCTTTCTACTTCTTTTTTGGAAGCCAAAGAGGTAAATAACTTTATTACTATTAATACTGAATATTAAGCTAAATACAGCTGAATGGTAACTTGTTTTAGTTTTAGGTTAATTAGCCTATCTATGTGTCTCTTCTTTGGACCCAAATTGTATTTCAATTCTCTCCACTGATGAATGTTTGGACCTCAGTACCCCTAAGAAGGATTAAGCAGGTGTATAAAATAAATAAATGGATTACAGGAAAAATGCTTGACATGTCACTTCCTATCCACTTGTGGCCACTTTGCAGTAGTTTCTCAAATTAACTCTCTAATCCTTTCTTTCTACTTTGAAAGGAGGCTACTGAAAATTCACACAGAAAAGGGATTACAGTAACATGTGAAGTCCACAAAAATGAAGGAACCTCTCTTAAATCTGTAGTAGCATTTCCCCCACTGAGGTTGATTTAGAAAAAAAATAAAAGAATTAATGTTTTTTGTGTGTGCATGCAAGTTAAATGCTTTTACAGCTTTGGGCATCAAAACTGCACCATAAACATTAAGCTCTGACTTTTATTCAGGTTATGCACCATGTTTTCTTTCATTGCCTGGAAACCTCCTTTATTCTGACCCAACTTTATGCTTAAAAAGTTTGAGTGTGTCACTGGTATATGCTATGCGTTTTTATTTTAACAACATTATAGATCTGTCATCTCTCAAGGTGATTTCTCCCAAATACGACACACAACATTTCATCTCCTCCTTCTGGCAACTTATTTATATGAAACTGAAATTCAGACGCTGCAGATTTGATTTCCAGCAAGAAAGCTGTAAAAACACATAGGTTCAAGATTTACTCAGTCATTATTGGAAAACAAATAACACTCCGGAGGGTCGTATATTTTTAATCTTATATATTTATTTCTTTTTCAACTTCTAGAAATATAATTTGATATCTTGGTAATATGGCTCTCAGCTGAGTGTGCAGAGAGCCATAAAAAGCCTTCTTTTAAGAAACTGTTTTTCCAGCAGGTATTCCTGTGGGTAGGTTGTGAATTCAATTAAGACAGCAAAGTGTGCCAGAGTTCAGTGTGTTAAGACTCCCACAGTGACATGATGGAGAAATTACATTTCTAAACAGAAGATTCATGGGAGAGATTAGAGAAAACTCTCAGTGTCAAGAACTATTTTCAGAGCAGATTCATATACATAGATATATATTTGAAACTGTTGAAATGACCAGTAAGACGTAGCAAAGCAAGGAAATGTTTAATCACTAATTTATTACCAAAGTAATTCTCCATAAGAATAAGATGGATTATTCATAATTCTGTTGTGTTTGTCAAACTGTCTGTGATTTGTTGTGTTGCTTTCAAAGGGTCCAAAATGCTTCTGGACAATCGGTCATATCTGTAAAGCTTCTTCCAACTGTGGGAACAAGAATAAAGAAATTAAACACATCCATTTCTTAAGGCATCTCAAGGCCAGACAAAGCAAAGCTTTTAAAAGGACTGAGAGCATGAACATGAGAACTATAAATATTCCAACTCCAGTCAAAGAACTCTGTTTACATGAGTGTCAGATATTAAAGGCTTTGATGAGTTCAGTGTTTCTTCCTCTAATAGAATCAAGGAAAGACAGGAATTGTTAAAGGAAATGCACACTGATCTCCTCTGCAGAAATGAACCACTGGGGGTCAGCATTTTAGCATAAAGAGTCGATATGAAATATTAATGACTGTGAACAGCTGAACAGGTCCTAATGAATTCAATTGTTGCCCTTTTAAACTTTTAAATATTTCATTATCTCAGGTCACACATTGTTTGTGTAAACAGATTTATTTGATAAGCAAAGATCTGTAAAGTAAGAAAATAAGTGTTTTTTTTTATTTTTCTGTTTTCTTGCAGACACGTAGATACACAGATATTTGAAATTCAACTTATTTGAATTTAATTTATTCAGATTTCACATTCATCTTCAGAAATAGTTTTTAGCAAAGGCTCTATGGGAATAATTACTAGAATCCTTAATAATTTTTATAAAAAAATAAAAGAAAAATCTACAAATTATACTTCAGATTTTAAGATAAATGGGTTTCTATGAACTTTTAATTAGTACTCATGGCTTTATAAACTGGGGAATAAATACATTACACTAGAAGTTGATTTTTTTGAAGCCACTGCTGTCTATATAGGACAAGTACACATATTTAGTTTGCAACGGTGAACTGGATGGTAAAAGATTAAATAAAACTTGTTCTTCCTCTCTACTAGATAACAACATCAATGGGTGTAATAAGTCTCCAGAACACCCATTAAAAGCTACAAATGTGATAGGAGGTGTGTAATAAATAGGTCTTTGTTTTTTTCTACCATTTTACCGTGGTAACTAGTACAGGACTTTAAGAACACTTCTGCTAGCATTTTTCTAGCATGTTGATTAGCATTGTAGTATTTAAGTATTCACTGTCCACTTTTAAAGTTCGTCTTAAAACCCATCTATTTTACTTGGCTTTCAACACCAGCGGGATCTAGTTTTAAATTGTATGTTTTTGTTTTTAAACTGTAAGTTTTTATATATATATTTTTTTTTTATTATGTTGTGTTTTAATTTATAGCATTATTTTTGTGTCAGCTGTGGTTGTTTTGAAGTGCTCTATAAATAAAGTTTTTTTTGGTTGGTATTAATTTAAACATCATGAACAATTTGCACACATGAAGTTTTAATTAATGAAATATAGAGGATTTTAACATCTGGTGTGTGTGTGGATATTTTTTGTGGGTTTTCACAACAGTATAAGATTAAACTGTGAAATAGTTATGAAAAGAAAATTGTAAAACGTATTTATATTTATTAAAATGTATGCTGTGTACTCAGGAGTATGTGATTTGGTAAGCTATCTACAATTAAATGATTAGTTAGTTCCTGTACAGCTGAGACAATCAAAAGCTGCAATTTTCCCATTTCTTTATTTATTTAGAAGACCATCAACTTATTCTCTTAACTCTGCACCAAAACACCTCACAGACAGCATTAAATTTTGACTGTCTAGTTACTGTTTACAACTGTTTTAGTAATATCCCAAATATTTGTCACCATAATTGTTTTTTTATTACTAAAATAAGGAAAAACTATGGTTTCTGTTGTATTTCTGTTGTATTACCCCAAAATGTAAATCTCAGCCTATAGCTGATAATTTTCATAAAGGCATATTTTATGTGTGTGTGTGTGTGTGTGTGTGTGTGTGTGTGTGTGTGTGTGTGTGTGTGTGTGTGTGTGTGTGTGTGTGTGT
>CAEGAF010163314.1:0-40669 GCA_903067075.1 Micropoecilia bifurca | reverse complement strand
CCCCCCCCCCCCCCCCCCCCCCCCCCCCCCCCCCCCCCCCCCCCCCCCCCCCCCCCCCCCCCCCCCCCAAGATCGAAACTGGAACAGTTTTCAGAGTTTAGTCATTGGAAACAGTGACACCTGGAAGCCATTCTGGAAGTTATACATCACAGCAGGCACTGACCTTTAGGTACCACGCACAATTAGGCTAAGCTAATACACACAACTGTGGATTTGGACATGTAGACTCGAAGGCAGGTCCACTGAATCATCACAAACTTAAATGGCATCAAGTTCCTGTGTGCCTCTCAGTCACAGACAAACTGAAATTGGATGTTAAAGAAACAAAAAAAACCACTGAGCTGAACAGAACAGGAGTGTCGCTCTGAGCTAATGTTCACTTATTTGGAGGATTCGGTTGTGAATTCTTGAAAGCAGCCCCTTCATCCCTTTCGATGTAATTTTTGTGGAGGTTGCACAAAGATGCCGTGGTTTCAGATCCTGACAGCATGTGTGTTCGTTCATAAGTCATTCTTTCCCTGTCCAAGTCAATTTTACAGCCACATTCTGCTGAAACCAAGCCACAGTCCGAAATACTAACTATTCCATGCCTCAACTGACAGGAAAACTGCTAAAGAAAATAAAATCCAAAAAATAATCTTAGTTAATGTATAGAACTCTGAAATAAATGTCTTATTGTTTTAAGATGGGGCACCTGAAAAAAAACTGGCAGCACGAGTCCCCAGAAAGATTTTATTACACTAATGCTACAATCCAGCTTATAACACACCAAACACATAGATTATGACAGCCAACATAAATGCTACATTTTCCTAAGAGGCAACACAGCCTATTGTGAAAAACACGCTATCCACTACTAAGAAACTCGGAGGTAGTTTTGAGGATCAAAGATGGTTTGGGCAAAATGAACGCAGCAAGTATCCGTAAATAATAGAGAAACATTTCTGGTCATTAACCTGGATCATCATGACAATGATCCAAAACACAAAAGTCATGCCGTCTTGTTTTAGATGCTGTAGAAATAAAAACATAAAGGTTGTCATGTGACCACAGCAGCCTCCTAAACTCAGTAGTTTTGAAGAACATTAGCTAAATCTGAAAAGTGTGACTCAGACAGGAAAATCCAGGAATAAACAAGAAATGGAAAGTTTTTCCCCCAAAGCGAAAAACTCTATTTACTTTGATTTGTTCTGATGTGCTACCGTTAACATTACTTTTAATAACTCTCACCATTAAATGATTTAATTAATCTCACTGGCTTCACAGTTTGTTTGTTTTTTTCTTAGCATCAGGCAGATTGAAATCTTCTTTTGGACCATAACTAAACTGTTTATGATACTTATTTAGCAAGTTTTTGAAATAAATCTTTATTTGGTCAATCTGTTAGGGTTCCAATCAAAAATATCTGACAATATCTAGAGCAGGTGGCGATAAAGTTAACGCAAATTTGTTCAAAATCAAAACAGTCTAGAAAAAAAGCAGCACTAAGCTAAAGATCCTTACAAAATAATTATTGAAAAAAAAAAAACATTTTAATAGGGGTTGTTTACGGGATTCTTGCAGGTTACGGCAACTTAAATTGGAGATCTTTTGAAGACTTTATTTCAACAAAGAAAACTTTTTATTACAAATTTAGTTCTCCAAGAAAATTCAGGTTTATAAAAAAATGATAACATGGCAACACTTTATTTGAATTTGACATAACACTGTCATAAACATGACATAACATCTGTCATAAACATAAAGTCTTTATGAATGTTTATGACTGCTGTCTTGAAGTGTCATTCGGTAAATAATGACACTTTTAAGGCCACGTTGCTTTAAATGTTGCATTGGAAGTCCATTAAAAATGCAAACTTTGCATTAAATTATCATAATTTCCAAAATCATGCAAAGTTGGCATTTTTAATGCACTGTTAATGCAACGTTTAGAGCAACTTTGCATTAAAAGTGTCATTATTTACCGAATGACACTTCATGACAACAGTCAAACATTTATAAAGACTTCTTTATATTAAACAGCCATCTTCCTAATCCAAATAATCATCCCAACACAACACTAATATATGTCTGCATAAAACTTCACCCTTCACATGTCTGAGCTCATCCTCTTTAGCACCGATCTCAATTTCAAGTTCAAGGGTTTTGGAGTTTGGTTTTTCTTTGTACAAAGTGACAGCGAGTAAACTGGGCCTTGATGATGTGGGAAAAAAAATAAAATGAGGGCATCAATTTAGAGAGTAGAAGAGGACAAGAAGGCACTAGAGTGAATGTGGATTTTACTTTCCCACTTTTCTCTCCTCTTAGCCTCTCCTGAATCCTCTTTTAAACAATTTGCTCCTGCTTTTTTTCCTTTTTCTTAAAAATAACACTAAAAATTTGATGTTGATTGAGTGTTATTTTATTCAAACTTTTAGAAATGGCTCCAGCTCCTATTCCACCTTCTTTCGTATTGTGAGTAGCTGTACGCATTAATAATTTAGCTAAATTAAGAGTTTAATTATTTTTTTACAGTGGCGGTCTGCTAAATGTATTTCTTCTAATTGTCAGGCCACCCTTAGCTCTAAAAACAAACATTTGACAAGCGTTAATTTCAAGGACATTTATACCGTCTTGCTCACACAAAACGACATGTTAGCATCCTTTGAAGCTACAGTTGGAGAACCATACAAATCATTATATTCTATTATATTTCCCAATTAAAATACAAATATAACAAAATTGGTAAGCAAACTTAATAAACTGAATACATTTCACTGCCTAAAATAAATTGTTTGCTTGAATAGATGTAACTCGACGCGTGAAAACGGTTCCGAGGAACGAGCTCGACACTTCATAGTGTCAAACTAACACAGAAGCAGATGAAACATTATGCAAAGACGCTGTCTTACAGGAGACGGAAGATCAAATAACATGGTTACATATTGAGAGATATGCTATTTGATAGATCCAGATAGTTCCAGAGGCACAGCTGCACAAATATCACTTATATCTACCTGGCATGAGAATATTGGGTTTCCAGTCTGTTATGAAATGTATCACCTTGCAAATATGTGGAAACAGCACAAACAAAGAGATGAGACATCTATTACCATGAGCCCACACAAGTGAAAATATTATGTCTCCCACACAGCATTGGTATAAGAGCACAGACTGCAGAGGAGAAGCACACACTTTACTCTAATTCCCCTGTCTCAGGAATTAAAGCCAGTCTGAAAGTCCCTTATGCTGTGTTCTTTATAATCACCAAACGGGGTTTGCACAGTCAGAGCTTTTGGCACTAGTTGGTGAAATCTATTTTTGTGAAACAATCTGGAAAAAATAGGTGCTCTTTAGTCACGGTGGTTGTTTAGTGTGAAAAGCTCACCAACACCCAGCGTAGACTGCTGAAGGTGAACTACAGCGCACTCTGAGGAGAAGCAAAGGATTTCTGGAAAGATCGGCCGCTGTGCTGTCTGCTGCTTTTAATTGTCGGTCTTTGTCAACGCCGTCTGTTGTCTGAAAAAGATTCTTAACTTCAACTGGCCTTATTTTATTGATTATTTCAACATGCAACTCTTTTTGGCAGAGAGGGACAATGATCGACACAGAGGTTTGAGGTTTCATTCCAAAATGACCAGGCAATCAGTAAACAGAGAGAAAAATAACAATAAAAAGTGCAAATCTTTATGTAGCTTCTATTACTTTGCGACACAACGGACAATATCGAGCTTGTGTTACTGTTCGTCATCATCATCATCAAACAAGTAATTACCGGTAAATTCTGCCAGCAGCTGGTCAACAGAAGGCAGAACGTCAAACGAGAGGTACACATTATTAGATGATCTAGTAGTACGTCACTCAGAACCTCAAGAGAAAGACGACACAAAATGCTAAGCAAATGCATCACCGATCGATGAACCAATCAACAACAGACTTCTAATCGGGCTGGCCAATCTACACGGAACCACAACTTCATCGGTTCCACAGACTGGGGTTGAACTGGGCCATGAGGGCGAATGCAAAGACGCCAGGCTGGCCTGGGTTGTACAACAACGCCTAATGAGAGGAGTCGACTCTATCAATCACCTGATTTCACTTAAATTATTACCAAACATTCAATAAATTAGCGTACGGTTTATATTCAAATTTGGAAGGAAGCCTAGGTCCTAAATTCACATATTTTCTTTGGAATATCTGTTGTAACTAGTATTTTAGACATTAAACCAACTACGTTTATTAAGATTTACATTAAGGGACATTTGAAACATTAAAAAGAACTAATAAAATAGCAGATAATCAATATTACTGGATACTACTCAAAGTGTTCTGGTCTGAAGAAGAAGCAGAGCCTAAACATGTTCTGACCCTCACCTGTGTCTCACCTACGAGATTTGGATCGTAGCAGATAGAACAAGATCTGGGATATAAGATGCTGAAATGAGCTTTTTCTCCAGAGTGGCTGGACTTACGCTTAGAGAAAAGGTGATGAGCTCCATCATCTGAAGGGAGATTTAATAAGAGCTGCTAGTTCCCCCTCATCAAAAGGAGTTTGTTGAGGAGACTGGATGCCTTACTGTGGAGGGTTTGGGGGGCATGGTCTACCAAGAGTGCAGCGAAAAGTTTTAGAGTGTTTCTTAAACCAGAATAAAATATGAAATGATTTCAATTCAAATCTTATGGCAAAATGAAAATACTGCACTTGAAGATCTTCTTCATGAGACCATCATGAAGAAGATCTTCATGATCTTCTTCATGATCTTCTATAATTGGTTAAATTAAATAATTACAATTGAAAGAGAAACAGGCCCACAGCATCACAAAACTTTGATCATACTGTTTTTTTGTGTTTTGCTTTTTTTTTTTAGCTTTTAATAACCCCATTTTGAGCCAAATAAAATAAGACCAGACAACTCCTCGAAACTTACTAATGCATTAGAGATTTTTACAAGCAAAATCATTATGTACAGTAATTATTACTGAAGTGTCCTTTGAATGAGCTAATGGTGATAAGCCACATAATCATCTTGCAATGTGCTGATTAGGCCACCTAAGGCAAAGTAATTATGTAAAAGCTAATCAAACTTAATACTCTGAAAGCTTTTTGGACATTTTCACTTAATCTGATGTAGAATAAGTGAGGTTGACAGTTTGTTCCTACAACTTTCTTAGCGTATTAAACCTGCCGTGCGTGCGTGCGTTTGTGCGTTTTCAGTGCACGCGAGATAATTAGTTTGACCATGTAATAGGCGACCGTTACCGAGACTTGACTTGAAAATAAACAATTTTAAATGCAACATCGTATTTCTACATGCAAAGGCAAAATACATCTTACTGGATTCTTGTAGAAAGTTATTGTGGCAGATATGGAGACTAGGTAAGCATCCGAATGACATTCTTACAATTTGATAACATTAGTAAGGTCGAGCAATTTTGTGGAATCAAGGTATTTCCAATCTACAAAAGGAAATTCAACAAGTACTCCCAATGCTGCTAAATGTACGTAGATTATTAGACCACCTTGCCATTTGACCATTTTTACCACAGCACTACCTTATAAAACTGACAGTCTCAAACTATGACTTTTACAACCTTGGAATATACTGAGGACTGTAATCCATTCATCAAAGATGATGACTTTAAAAAAATGCAAACACTGTTGATAATGTAGGATATTCAATAAAACAGACTCTACCTGGACATTTCTAATTAAGACACAAACAAGGTTAGATTTTTCATAAGTTAATGTGTTAAAGTTTGAGACTCTGTTTCTTCTCCAACTTCTCCAAAACCCTCACTGAAATCTTTACAATGGAAATCCCAAGGATCTTGGACAAAGAAAATATCCTGTGTGTGAATTAACCCATACCTGTGGCGTAGCAGTACCCCTCAAACTATACTGAGCTACAATAATATTAGTTTTCACTTTAAGTTATGTGTAGTTTCAGATGATATAGTTCCCATGCTGCCAGCTCATGACTACCTTATTTAAACTTTAAGGATGGAGTGCAGAAGAGCCATAAATCAAGGTGGCACCAAAGGGTGATGGCATATACTTAATGGTACTAAACTGTCATCATCAGCTCAAATAAGAACAAAAATAGCCCCGTAGCATTTTGAGCAAAGCTCACTTCTAGTGATGCTTAAAAAAGGTGGTGTGGCAAGACACTTTTGTCAGACTAATGAACGCTACTTCTTCTCCAAAGATAAAAAGCAAGAAGACAGACCGATGGATCGATTTACAGCCTGTCATCTGTCTATATTTTCCTCAGTATTAGGGCCTGGGGAACATTTCATAAAGGCCATAGGGTTGGCTTATCATGGAGCTAAATGCCAATGTAATTATTAGTGTCTGGAGATAGTGGAAAGAGAAGCACATCCTGCGGCAGAACACCATATTTAATTAATAAATGTCACTCTGCAAAGGGAGTGAGGGGTGTGTACGAGTAAAAAATAAATAAATGAAACGGTGAGGGAGCCAACGGGAGTGACGACAAAACTGGCCCTTTGCACAATAACAGATCAGTAGAAAATCACTTTGGAGCACATCTATAGCCAAGATGTGCATAAGGCCTTACTTTTTTTTTATTGCAGTAGTATAATCTCACACTTATTAAAATTGAAAAATACCAACCTTTTTTTTTTCAATGGGGGGGGGAATATATATATATATATACATATATATAAATAATTTCTTCTAACAAAATCCCTAGAGCAAAATTCCTTCAAAATGAATGTAGCTGAAGCTTTTCTACACTCTGTTTCTTGAAGCTTGTGAACGTTTTTTAAAAAAAATTCTAAATGGTAAAACCACGACTTTCAGTTTATGTGGGGTACAAATATGAAATGACACAGAGGTTAATTTCTTTCAGCCCCTGCCCACTAGCCTGAACCAGGAACTATTTTTATTTTGACTCCACATATAGGGAGAATGATCAGCACACAGAAAAAGCTGTTAGAAAACAACAGCAGAGTAGCATCTTCAGGACACCAATTCTCCACAACTATTGAAGGCTGCCTGCACCTGCATGCCAACCAGCAGCGTGGGAGTGCCAGCATAAAAAAAAATCAAGCTTTTCATACCTACCATCACAAATGTAAACATGTAGAGTCTGAAAAATTCCACTCCAACTTTAACTGGAAATGTGTTCTCTGGGCAGATGAGCTTAAGATTGAGATTTTGAGCAAACAAACACTCTAGACAGGTCTGCCGTGGAACAAGCATGATAAACAAGTAGGGAAAAATATGCCCACTGATGGGTGGGAAGACCTATGATGCTGTGGGTATTGGATCTGTCAGCATTTGGAAGAAACCTTTTCAGAGGAAGCTCTCCAGATACATAGGACCGACTGGTCAGCGACTTTACCAGATGGAAAGTGACATGGCTCCTACAGGAGTGTAAAGGTTGAAAGACCCAAAACACTAAACGATTCCGGAAACATGATGATGATGCGTTCAGATGCTCCTCCAGATGTTTTCACACGGTACGTAAGGCTTCTTGTTCATTCAATTCCAACATACAAAACTGGCGGGAAAAGAATACGACAGTGATGGTAAATAAATAAAAATGTTTATTGTGATATAGACAGCATATAGAAGCTGAAAAATGTTTGAGGAAAGTTGTCCGAGTTTTATGAGGGTGAAAAGAGTTTACTAAGACATTTAAATCTAATCTGATCAACCAAACACCTTTCAATCTCAAACCTCCTACTTTTGGCAGCCACCATTATCCACCATGAAGTATCTGCTACTCTGGAGAAAGAATGTCATGGAAAGCACTTTCCTCAACAGTCTTCTTGAAAATCTCTAAGCAGTTCTGGAAGATGCAGATAAAAGACATTCAACTGTTATTCTCCAAGGGAAGAAGGGGGAAAGTTTTCCAATTAAGGAATCTTCCTCCTCCTCTTGGTGGTGCATGTATTGTATGATTGACAGCTTCATTAATTAGCCAGCTAGACTTTAAAGAATGATGGGAAGAATGGCCACGAGCTGTGTGAGGAATATTACAGGAGCAGAATGCAATTAAGCTTAATTTCTATCGTTAAAAGGAAACATAAAGAGAATTTGTATGCGCCCCACATTCCAGCCTGGTCTAAAAACCAACCAAGTTTCAAAAACACAAGGCTACGCTAATTTATTTAGCAGGATTTTTCCCAATAGATGAGCTATGTCATATTTCTGTATTTAACAAGAATTGCTAATCCACAATTCTGTTATTAACATATAATATCTGTTATGCTCTATAGTCAGAGACCCCCACTTATTTGGCTGAGTATAATTGGTTTTAATCACAGTTTTCACAAACTATTGTACTACTTAAAGAAGTGGTTTGTCTTGTGGTAGCTGTTGGTTGAAAAGCTCGGGTTCAAATCTTGTCATGTGACGTACAAACATACGTACTCAACAGTCGTCCATGATTCTCTGCAAGCCGTCCACCATCCTTAATACATCACAGAATCTTTACCTCCACTGACAACAGAAACAAAAACAACTCCAGTCCAGGGAACAGCGAGATCAAGCAACCCTTTCTTGTCTAGTAAAAGAAGCCATTGCGGTTGTGAGCAAGGCCAGACTTGAACAAAAAAGGAACAAACTACATAATTTTATTCTGTATTTTCATTGTGCAGCTTGGAGATGTTGAACTGAAGCCATTGGTTTGTCATAAATCCTTGATTTTCTGTATTTCTAAAAATAAAAACAATAACCCTTTCCTAAACTTTTATATTCTTCAGATTTTCTTGCACATTAATTAGCAGCTGGTAAATTAAACCTGAAAAACTAGGCTTTGAAAATCTAATTTTACTTACAGGAGACAATAAATACACTAAGCTAGCTGCAATAAGAGAAGTGCAGAGTCAAGAATTTCTTGTTCAGCATAATACGAGTCTGGTCTCGCTTTTGGGAAGGTCAGAGAGTTCAGGTCTCCTGTCTCTTTGCTTTTCTTGATGTCAGAGAGTTTTTGCACACACTGAGGAACTTGTCACGCAGGACACAAGCTCCCATGATGCCCCAGAGTTTCTTTTTCGCTCCTTGGCCTCCTCAATCACAACCTTTCTTAACTCGAAGTGCTACTTGAGAAGCAGGTACACCTGAGACCATCTCTCCTCACAGTCATTGGATCAGCTGCTGACTCCAACACCATATCTTTTGTCTTTTGTTCTCTGCCCACATAATAACTCTGAACTGCCTGAAGAACAGGGAAAGAAAAAAGGAGTTGAGGTGGTAATGGGAAAAAAAAATAGATCGAGGTCTTGGAAAGCTGCAAAACAGGGTAAAAAAAGAAGTCTTTAAATGTTTCTTATGCAACAATTTCTTTCCCTCTTTCAAAGGAGACACTCCTCGGCACACAGAAGTGGGTATTCTTGTTTGGAAACAAAGGCAGGCTTGCTTCTGAGGCAACTGCTAAGCGATTGCAAAGCAGATGCTTTTTTCTCTCGCCAATCAATTTAACACCTACACCTCCCCTCTCCTCCTTCATGCTGGCTCTGGCTCATCAGTTTTAAATGGCACACGGCAGTCTGGAATTGTTCTTTTGACTCACTCAGAATACAGGGAACATCTCCTCAGTTACAACAGCCCCACCAAGACTTAATCACTAATAGCTTAGGTCGGCAGAAACAGAGAAAGCTTTTACTTTTTTACCTGGAAAGGTTTGTTTAAGCTTTCTTTAGGAAATACTTTGTGGAGCCACCTCTAATTGTAACTACGGCTGCAAGTCTTGGCAACATGTCTTGACCAGCTGTACTCGCATGTAAAGATAGACATTTTTAACCTTTGTCCTTCGCAAAACAGCTCAAGCTCAGTCAGGTTGGATGGAGAGAATCTATGAACATTAATTTTGAAGTGTTTCTAGACTTTGACTGGACCATTCTAATACATCAGTTTTAAACTTACTTCTGGTTATATCTTTTGGGTTACTCTCCTGCTTGAAGGTGAACTTTTTTCAGGTCCATCCATCCTTCCAGATCCTCCCAACTTCCTTCCCTCGGAGCTAAAGATACGCATGCCCAGAACTTGATGCTGCTACCACGTTTTAAACTGAAACGTCTTAGGTGAGATGGAGTTGTAGGTTTAAGCCGCTGAAAGCCTTCTGCAAGTGCTACATTTTTTTGGCTCTCCTGTTTGGGTGGGTATCGATTCTTGATTGAAGATGTGCTATTCTCTTTCCATTTTCAGTTGATGGACTGAAAAGCAAACTGTGAAATATTCACTAATGTTCTCCAACACCACCTCGACATCCCACTCCAGTGAGATTCTCCAGCTCATTGTAAGACATCCCCAGGCATTTCAACAGACCAGAGGGGATGAATTGTTCCTTTAATCTAGAGAGTTCTTACTTGGCTCTCCCCAAAGTAGGAAATGATTAGAAAACACACAAAGAGAAGAAGCATATCTCAATCAAATGCCCAAACCACCTCAACCGGTTCCCTACAGACTCAATTTATTTAATGGACCCACTGGATTTTATGTGAGGAGTAACAAGTAGCTTTTCATCTATATTTGATATTTCTATAGGTTGCTGTATGCCCCCCACCTCCCAAAAAAACTGTTAAATGTAGGGGTGGCTTTTTTCACAGAACTAAATTCAAAATTCCTATTTTTTTAATACAGATAGCTTTTGACAAATGTACTCCACAATTTATAGATTTTTTTTTTTTTACATTGAAAACAATGTATTATTTTTCTTACACCTCACCAAAGTGCATACGCTTAAGTTTGTGGTTGTTGCACAACAAAAATGTAACAAATGTTCAAGAGGTATGAATATTGCAGGAGATAACTCCTAGGTGTCTAAATCATAGCAATTCTCAGTTATATTTCTGAGAGTTGGTAAAAACAGGATGTGGATTTGGGAACATTGTTTTTTCCATTATAAATCTTGTGCTCAACAGAATTCAGGGGGAAAAAAAGCCATCTGTGTCTGACTCTTATCCCTGGCTTTCTCTAGAGCCTGGATGAGCCTGAGCCAGCAAATGTCAGTCGGATAAAGACCAAGCCTGACAGACAGACACTGGGAGTTTTGTCATTCCGTGTGTCATCCCTTTGCTAGCAAGCCCCAATCTTTGCCGGTCTCAGAAGCCCTCAGATGATGCAGGAGAGAAACGTTCTGAGGGAGAACGTCAGGTTGTGTAACTCCTCTAAAGCCCCACGTAAGGCTGAAACGCTGAGGACATGCACTGTTTCTGCACCCTGATGGCCTCCGAGGGTTTTCATTATTGTCTTATGATGGAGGTCGCCATGGAAACGGCAAACACATCAACAGTCACCCCATCTCCCCCACACAAACGAGCTAAAGCGCTTCGATGAGATGTTCTTTCAGAGGCAAGAGGTCTGTCCAGTGTCGGATGTTATTTAATGTGACTTGGTATTTAGAAAAACAACTGAATCAAGCAGATTACCTGGAAACAGCTCTAGGTAAGCTCAACAAAACATAACACGTTTTATGCCCAAAACATTGACTGTGATCATCATGCGTTGGTGTAATCTTCTAATGTGTATTTCCGCAATAAAGTAAACGTACAGTAAAAAAAAGATCATATTATCCAGTTATCTGAACCTCTGTATTCACATCTCATAATTCAAAGTTAAAAAGAGCGAGAAGCAGAAAAGAATAAGCATCCAGCTTGCCACATTTAATTTATATTTGCACAAGCTTGCATAATATTTAATGTACCTTGCTATTCAATATCACCAGAGAAAGTGAAGAGAACAGTTTATTGCTTTATACTTACATGGTTTTCTGAACAAAAGATTAGATTTTTTGCGTTATTTAACTCAATGATTTCTCCATACATTTAATCTAATAAAATGTTCCACATCACACAAGTCTCAAGTCCATATACACATTTTTCTTTCTAAGGAGGTTTAGGCATACATTCACAATTTAAAATAGAAGTCCCCTGAACAGTGTGCTGCTTCGCAGGGCCTCATTGTATTTACAACGAAAATACCAGGCGGCTTTTTGTTGCATATTTTGTGCAATCATTTAAAACGGTGAATCTTATTTCATATTCTTAGAGCAACAGAGGTTGAGAACAAACACTTTTTTGTTGGACAAGAAGCTTCAGCAAACAGAAAGGCTAAATGACCTACAAAATGGTGACTTTTTCTTTCATCCTTTTAAACGTTTAATCTACTTTTGGTCAAATTGGATAAGGAATTGTTGGTAAACTGGTGACCAAATTTGATACAATGTAGGAAATTTTAATATCTACAAAATAAGAAGCTGTTAACACCTAGTTATGCTAACAATGCTAATTGCTAATAAATGTTAAAATGATTTTAGAAATGTTTCTATTATGTGTTCTTGACACTGTTTTATAAAACTAATGTTTGGAAGTACACATTTCATCACTACCAACATTTAGTGGAGCGAAAACTATAATTCAATACTTTGATTACACATACATTCTTTTTTTCTGTACAAACATAATCAGTTGCCTTTCATGAGCCAATACAACTTGTGACTTTTCAGTCAAATGTTTCAGAGCTTCAAAGGACCAAACAAAACAGCTAGAACGAGAATGATGTGAATATCTGCACTGCTGAGCAACACATTTCTGTCAACAATGTTCCCAAACTCCAAAATGGATTTGAAAAACTTCCTGCTGTTGTGCAATGAACAAAAACAGAACAAAGCAGCCAAAAGGAATTCAAGAAATGTTCCAAAGATAAGACACATTAGGAGAATTATTAAATGTCAAAGAAAGATGACAAGTTTATGTTTTCAAATGTGTCCACATCAGTTTGGCAATGTCCTAATTGTCAAATGTACTGTTGAAAGCACCAGAAACCTTTTGCTGGCTATTTGATGCTTCCTGTAATTTGAAACTTTAATCCAAATAAGTTGCTAATTTAACATCAAATTGGTTATTTCCAAACCTCAGATTAGGTTACGTAAATGATTAGAAGAACCGAGAACATGACCGGACATTTACATAAGTTTAAAATGAAAATCAAATGAGCCTGTCTTCCAAACTTAAGGAGTAATAATTTAATGTGAGGCTATGTATGGATATAATAAATCAGCTCTCCATCACCTCAGTTTTATTACATTTAAAATATACTGTGTCATTGGAAGAACAAGAGGATAATTCGACTAACTTGTTTCCCAAGATGTCAGAAAGGAGGTATTTAAAACAGTGTTTATGTCAATAAAGTAAAACATCACCAATCGATACACTCGTGCCGAATGAGCTGGTACAGACTGTCCCAGTGGACTGAAATGTCCCTATGTGGCTTACCACTCGGTGTGTACCATGTTCTCTGGAGCTGCAGTTACCCAGCTGCAACATCAATAGTATTTGTCAAGTGGTTAGAGCTGATAAGGACACAGATGATTGCCTTGGGGTTGCTTAGAGCCTGGTTTGTCAGTGTAACTTGGAAGCTAGAACTGTCAGCAATTGAGCTAAAGCACTTCATATCCCTTCACCTGACTGCTTGTATCATTCCATGTTATATTTCTCGTGCTTTCTGGAATTAAAATCAGGGCAATTTCGTTATTAGACAGCGAGACAGGCAGAAAAGTCTTGCCGGAGCGAGACTTGCCGGAGCAGCCTCTCCATTTTGCGCTTTCCCTCTCTTGCCTTTGACCTCCCACAGGTTCCATTAACTGCGGCACCCAAGCAACCTCGAGCACATCCAATCTTGTGACAGTTACATAACAAAAGATGAGTGCAGGGAAGATTAGAGAAGGGCGAGGCGAGAGATCGAGAAGTGTCAGGGTTTGCTCAGCCCTACAAAAACAAAAACAACTCCTTCACCGTTATCGTCCGGATCACTGGGTGCAGCCTCTCCTCTGAAGTTTCCTCGCCTTCCTCCCGTCTTACAAGAACATGACATACAACTGGGTTTTTTTTCCCCAAGCAAGAAACTTTTCTCCACCTTAGTTCTATAAAAAAGAAAAAAAAAAAACACACAACTCCGCCACAGGTTTCTACCTGTCATTTCAAATTATACGAGTCGAAAGCACTCCATTCGGAAAGGGAAAAATGTGACATGTGGGGTGGCAGGTGATAAAGTTATGGTGCTGACCTGCCCCCTTTTAACTTCCATCCTTCCAGATACAGCTTCACAAAGCCAGATAGGAATTGTTTTAACTTAACCAAAACCATTTTAAGAAAATCCGTTTTTGACACTTCTCTACTTTTCTCTTTGGAGTGCTGCAACCTCCAAACATTCAGAGCTATTCCACAAACAAGACAGTGATGCATAAGGTATTCCACGTCAATGCAGGTAAGTAAAACTGAAATCTGGAACAAGGCTTCAGGTCCAGATGGTATCAGCCTCAGAGTCCATAGGGTCTGTGCAGACCAGCTCTGTGGGATTCTGCAACTCCTCTTTACGCTAGCCTGACTTGTGCGAACGTCCCAATGCTATGAAAAACACCCCAACTTGTTCTGGCACCAAAAAACAAGCTAACCCAAGGATTATAGACCTGATGCCATGACATATGAGGACCTCCTGTAGTTTGCTTGTTGCTGTGTAGTTAGAGTTAAAGATGCCATCATACACCTGGTTCATCAAACCCACTTTGTCATCTGGACAAAGATATCAGTGCCGTGATGATCATGCCCTGAGAGTCCTCTAGTGTATTTAACACAACCCAGCCTATTTTGCTGTTTTGCTTTATGAGCAACTCCAAAAAAAGCACAGGTGGATGTCTTGGCAACTGCCTGGGTCAATGACTATCTGACAAACAGATCACAGATTGTAAGACTGTGTGCCTAACCAGGTAGTCAGCAGCAAAGGAGCACCTTTGGGTCATTAGGTGTATCATGATGACACTCCTAATGGTCATCACTGCTGTCATTCAGTGTCACTGGGTTTCATGACATTTATTTCCCAAACAATGTCGGTCTTAACATTTAAAAAAAAAAATAAATCTAATATTACTGCAGGACATGTTTTAGTTCAAGCATCAAAACTGAGGCATTCACAATGTTTACTTTGTTTTTGGGGGTTTTTGTGTACTTTTTGTCATAATTGAACTAGAAGCCTACATATAAAATCCTATCCATACCATTGTTAGGCATCAGACAGGTGTGTAAGAGTGACTTTCTGTTCCACCAACTACTCGAATAACTCGATGAGCAGAGGAGCAATGGTAAAAGGCAGATCTAGCTCAGCAATGAAGGAGTCTAAAGGAAGCCTGATAAATGTTTGGGCAAGCCTGAATTTTTCCTTTCTCGCAGAAATCAGCCCTGTATCCAACTGGAGGCTTGAACGGATTCAGTTTGTTAAATCCAGGTGCCAACTATTTTTTGTTTTGGCTTGAATGTAATAATCTTTCAAGTTACTGTAAGTGAGGAAAGAGAAGACTCAAACTCGCATATACCCCATTACAGCTAAAAAAATAAATAAAAAAGAAAACCCAACACTGTTAAACAGTAATCATATACAGGCCCAGGAATCTCCTGAGAGTCCACATTTAATCTTAGAATCACTGCAGGCTTATGAAACCAGCCATCCAACCAGCTGTATAAAAACAGTCTCATAAATATATCTCGCAAGAGAAGGAGAATTTTTCCTAACAAGAGAGATGTTTCTGTTTTTGTGAGTGTGTGTGTGAGGCAGAAAAGCAGAACCAGAGGCCCAGCCCGTGACAAAACAAAGAGATTAAATGACCTGTGAATGTGACTTTCCATTTTCTATTACAGTAGCTTGAGCTTAACTTAGAAGGCTGCTGCCCCCCTCTGGTGGCTAACGAGACGTCAACATACACTGTGCACAACAACACCTGCTTTTATTTACGTGCATCTTGCTCAGGTCCTTTCGGTTGATTGAAATCAGAAACAGATCTAACAAACTACCTGGAAATGGTGATAAAACGACGACGGTTGAAGCGTTAAGATTCAATATGCATCGCCTGCTCCCCGCCTCACATTTCTAAAAGGCAAACCTTCCTGTGTGCAGTTCAGATACAATCTAGGAGAAATGTGCTCTTTTGACACACAGTGCCAAAAAAAACAGAATGCAAACATGTCAGGGCCCCCCTCTGAGGTGAGACTTCAGCTCAAGCAATAGCCAAATGTCAACCAGCTCAGACAGATGGTGCACAGAGCTGGTCAGCAGAGGCCGACCTTGGTCAGCAATGACGATGAGGGGGAGGGCGACGCGGTTTTTTGTTTTTGTGCAGAGCGCTTGATGTTGACGGGAGCATCAGGAGAGCGTTGTTGCCAAGGTGGGAAGGTAAAATCATGTCAGGCTTGTTTGTGTGGCAGGTGCTCTGGGACTCTGTGGGTTGCTGTCGAGCTGTCGCTGTGACAGAGGAATGTCAAGAGTGGATAAACAGCTTAAAGAGGGCTTTTGATAGCAGATAAGAAGAACAGAATGCGCTGCCTATTTTTGTTATCCATATTTTGGTTTCCACGTAGTTTTTGACCTTCCACAGAATAAAGTATTTCTCTCTGCAATCTTCCTGCACCTCTTTAATTGGAAAATTGCAATTTCAAACACCTTTTCAGGGTTCTTGGTTTGTTCTTCGGACAGTGTACCATCAATTCCTCGCAAATACTACTATACTACTATATTATTCAGGGATGGATGGATGGATGGATGGATGGATGGATGGATGGATGGATGGATGGATGGATGGATGGATGGATGGATGGATGGGTAATAAAAATATTCACATCTTTTATTTATAATACTTTTAACATATTCAGATCAGTTGATTGATTTTATCTCCTATGAATTCTTGTGATTATACCGTTGAATCTAACTAAAATAGCAGTTATTAGGGATGGGCAATATAGGCTTTTTTATCATATTTTGTCAAATTTATCGTGACAACTATACCAACTAACAAATCTTCGCACAGTAGCTGCATTTAATGTAATTTTTTAATCATTTGATTTTTTTTATGCTATCATGAAACCAACAGTTGGCCTCTAAAATATACAATCCTGACAAAACAGTTTTTGGTTTTCGAAATTTACAACAATAATTGTAACTTATTGTCATCACAATAAATCAAAAATTTTCACCATGAGAAGTCTTTATTTGTAATAATAACGTGATAAGTGTAGTTGGTAATACTTGTTAGATTCAAATTAGATTTACTTCACTTTAGTTGTACAACGTAAGCAGACGCCTCATTTTCAAGGTGCAGTACGGTTTGGTGTGATTTTGTCTGTTGCCATGGTAACCCAAAATGCAACATTTCTGGGTCCACTTCTATTGGAAGCTCACTGGATAATGGAGTTACAATCCTCACACCACACAGTCCACTGACTGAGTGACAGAAAAACATCACAGATCGCCACAGTCATATTACTATGATGTGACATTACATATGATGCAACGCAAGAACACATTCTCAAAGATCAATAAACTTTAAATTCTAATGAACATATAACACAGGAACTTGAAGACATTTTGAATATGCAAAATGAGCAAAGAAACAGAAATTAAATGAACTATAAAGTCTCTGTGAACAAAATTGTCCTACAAAAAAGGGCTACTTGAGACCAATCATCCAGTTTTTAGTAGAAAAAGAAGAACAATAAATCATGCAAATAGAACTATTGAGGTTGTTTTCATTTATCATCCAATTAATTGATTTATTGCGTAAAGGCGGGTAATAATCGTCTCCTAGTCAGCACAAAATGTTCCAGAACATTTGGCTCCATTTCTGCCCAAAAAGGTTTGTGTACAAAAACACCAAAAACAAAAGCATGAAACGGAGGAGAGGCAAAACAACCACCTCCCCATTAAGTTGCATGGCCTTTGCCTTCATCTAAGCAATATCATTATTGAAATAAGTCTGAGGTGCAGTGCAGCTCTTAAAAATGCAAACAAAAACAGTCAGGTATGAAATTATCTAACTGCAAAATGGCAAAGGGCCCAAAATGATTACCGTCCTTTTTCTGAAAATACCGTAGTTAAAATCTAGAACTAGCAGTATTTCTTTAGAGTGCTCCTTCTCTTACGCTTAAAAGAGACATGCAGGAAAATGTTGCATACCTAATGTGGGTATTTAGGTTGTTTATGTTTGTTTGAAATGCCTGGCTGCAACACTCATACCCCCCCCTTGTGAGACAATAAAGATATTGAACAAATACGACCAACTTTGCATAATAAATCCAGTAAATTGTTGTCCTGGCAGGCTCAGATTTAAAATGATTTCTATTAAATAATAATTTGTTTTCTGATAGAAAATAAAACATTTTCAAATGCAATCCTTGGGGAAAAAAATAGAGATTATTTCTTGGGGGGTAAAAAAGAGATAACTTATTTTTTTAATCATGTATTTATTTAAAAGTCATGTTGAAAACTCCTTCTTGGCAATGAAAGGAATAATCTTTTTACTTTCATTAGAGCAATAAGACTAGTCTTACAATTGCCGATCAGCTTTTAGCTGATCGGTTACATGTCTTCCAACCTCAATCACACTAATCTCCGTTAGTAAAACTGAGCGGTTGCCTAAATCTGACAATAATTTGGCATGAATAACATGAGGCTTCCCCTTTAGAGTAGAAAAAAACACAAAAGAAACATCGACTCCACATTTGGTCGTAAAATAAAATGAGTGCAGTTTTTTTTTAAAAAAGTCATTTT
Source organism: Micropoecilia bifurca (assembly GCA_903067075.1). NCBI lineage: Eukaryota > Metazoa > Chordata > Actinopteri > Cyprinodontiformes > Poeciliidae > Micropoecilia > Micropoecilia bifurca. The sequence goes on along the minus strand of CAEGAF010163314.1, from coordinate 22,128 downwards.
TATGAGCAGTTTTGAAATTCAGCTTTATTGTCAATTTGTTTACGCACTATTGCCTCGCAGCTAAAATAAAACTCCACTATCATAATTTCTACCTTTAAGCTATTTTGACGTATAATTGAGCACCTAAAATATAGCCTCCATTTTTAAATTTTGAAGGAAGACAAATGTCTTTACCTAGACTATTAACTGTTGCAGAGAAATCCCTTCCTGCAGGATTTTTTTTTTGTTCTGCACACTTGCAAAAAGTGAAATTCCCTTAACTCTTCTCTTGTCTCATCAACATTAAATAGTGCACCAGAGTTGGCTTTTCTTTTTTTAAATGCAGGATTACTCTGGTTCTCCGGTTCAAACGTAAAACATGCAATATTCTCAGAGTGTTTCTAGTAGAGGGCTTTAAAGGTATGTGAGCAGGTAGAAAGATGGATAAGTGATATACGCCTCGGCACAAAACGTGTATAAGGCTGAGAGAAAGCAATTTCCTGCTCTCGGAGACGTTGCTGCGGATCGAGTTGAGTCACGCGTCGACGGTTCTATGAAGGTATTGTCCCATTAATAAAGGCTAAATACAGAAGCACTAAAAGTTCAGTCTGTGCAAAACTTTAAGTTTCATTACTAAAATTACATCTCTCCTTCCCCCTTCTTTCGCTGGTTGGCTTCTCTACCATTTATTGTCTGAACTAAAGTAACCCTACCTTAGCAGGGGTTTTCTACAGTAATGAAAGGCTATAACATAATGTTGGAACACAGAGGGAGAGCCGATTCAAAATACCCTTTTTCCCTTCTGAGCGTCGAGCTTCCCTTTGATCATCAAATTGTTCTCCCGAAAATCCTTCTTGAATTATCTGGGCCACTGAAGTGGAAAGTGAATTTTCTGGGGAAGCCAAAGCTTCTTATAGGGAAAAGGGAAGAGAAGCGGGAAAACTAATAATAAAAAAAAAGATGTGAAAATGAAACAAATTGAATCAGAGAACAAGAAAAAAAAGACGAAGAATATGATCACCACTTGAGTGCAAAAGAGGAAAGTTTATCAAGCTCTTTATTCAGCACAACTGAACACTAGTAATGCCTTTCATTTAAGCAAAAAGTACAAAGTAGAAGAAAAAACATCACAGTTTCTTCTTTGTTGGCTTTATTGCTCAACTTAGGGATTACACATGATTTTGGTATTTTACTGCAGCACACCCAAGACTCCAAAAAATAGAAGAAAAAAAGCAAGCCCATTCCCTTGGACGTGAACGGTGGAGCAAAGCTTTGCCCCTTTCCAAATGTTTTCTAAAATCTTATTTAGCTGCGATTGGGAGGTTAACGGGTCTGAAGGTCTTGTCTGTACAAGGTTTAATCAAATTAGCAGCAACCGTCCTACAGGTCAGCGCTGGCGAATCTGCAGTTCTCGAGTTGCATCCTGCTCTTTAATGGCTCCTGTGTGGCTCTTTTATTTAAATTGGTGTTTAGAAAAGTTGATACTGTGACACTATGGAACTGCCTCTGCTTGAAGAAAGCCATAGCAATACCAGCGTAATGTGCACAGTACACAGGTAGAATTCTGTTGAGTAGCGCTAATCTGGAACAAACTTCCAGAAAACTGCAAAACCGCTGATACACTGACTTACTCAAAACCTACCTGCTATAGCTTTTGAACATAATAAATGACACATTAATAAACATTCTGCTGTGTAATGATGCCACGAGACAAAATTTTGTGCTTCAGTTGTTGACTGTGTTTTATGACTTTGTAGTTTTTTTGTATGTATAAATACAAATAAATATAAAGAGGAGAAATTAACATTTCTACCTAAAAGGGAAGAATTTTTTTACAGAAAAAAGAGGAGATTTCATTGTCTCACTTGAAGCACCACTATCCACCCAAACACGCGCAAAGGCTCAACAATTCATAAGCATATAGTAAACTGCTTTAGCCTTATGATTATGAATGGCAATCATTCATAATCTTGAGTGATTATGAATGATAATCATGCATGTGTGCAGCTAATAGTTGAAACTAATTTTAAGACTGACCACTCACCAATCTCACAAATGTTCTGTATTGATACCTTTATAGAAGTAAGTAAATAAATAAAATACTTAGTGAAAAATCAGTATGATGTGAAAATATACTTTAATAGATTTGGAAAGAGTGTTTGCTTTTCCGCTTTTAAATACAGATCAAATTTTACATCTTAGTAGGATTTTTTGTTTTTGTTTTTTATCAACAACTTACTCTATTCTTTGCCTAATTTCAAGATCAGCACAGATGCCAAAACACAATTTTGCATCAGGCAACACTTGTTTGTACAGTAAACTAGCCAGCCCATTGTTTTAAGAGACAATTGCTGAAGACGACCAGGTCTTACTCTCTGAGCATTCCCAAAACAGTTAAAAATTAACTTCCTCTAAAGACTCAATCCCTGTAGGCCCCAACTTTGATTATAGGGTCTGACACACTGAGCCCCTCGTCAGTTTTAATGTAAATTGCTTGTTTAATAGCAGCCTGTTTAATTTGCCCAGCTTGATTACAGTTTGCTGTGGTTGCAGTTAAGCACACATTTTCATATTCATGAACCTTTCTACTAATTCGTCCTCTTCAGGATGCAGCTGAATCACTGAGAATGTCTTCCCATTTACCAGGAAAATTTTCTCATCTGTGAGACTTTCATGCAAGAAAAACAAGAGAAAGTTTGGGCCTCTTTGTTTACACGCAGACATCTTGTTACGCACCGCCTCGTAAAACGGGGGATCAACAAGTCTTAAGCAAAACAGACACATTCCCGCACAAAAACAGCTTGAGGAAAAAGTAAATTTTATTTTTTTAAATCACCACTGGGAAGCTGCGCTCGTCCTGTTCAGAATTGAAATGAGTGTGAAGGTAATCCATGTGTAAAAGCGGAGACAACACTCAAAATGGAGTACCCAGACAGAAAAATAAAAATGAAATAAAATAATAAAAATAATAATAATAAATACATAGCATACATATAGCAGGTTGCAATTTTCCCCTCACTCCCGCTTAAAACCTCCCTGAAGCTCTAAAAATGACCAGGTAAACAAATCCACTGCTAAAGCTACATTTTCTACAACCACTTCTAAACCTTCATCAAGGTTGCTAGATAATCATGCCATTAGAGAATCAGCTCTTAGTGATTCTTCAGTTTTGTTTTTGTTGTAAAAAAAATAAGAAGGACAAACTGTATTTTAAAAGTGAGCAGACAAGTAAAACCTCTATCCACGTTTGTTTACCAAATGCTGCTTTTATTAGGCTTTGGGTCAATTCTACCCTTTGCCAATTTCTACCCATGAGTTATAAAAGTTAGATATAAAATACATAAAAGTTAGGAAGCATATATTTAACTGTTAGGGTAATTTAGGTAACTAAAATGTCTTGTTTGCTAAATGTTAGAATAATGAGGGTTTTTCATTTTTATTATCTTTATCTTTGGAAGTCCACCAACTTCTCATTAGTGTTGGGCTGAATTGTCCGTTAAAATGATTAGCATGGCTCAAAGGTTTTGAGTTTCCTTCCACAAGCTTCACACTACAGTTTGCTGGAGTACCGGCCCGATCCGACAGAATGGAGTCGGATCTGTGGGCCCCTTTACTCTCTTTTCAGTCCGGTCCGTATATTTTCTGTGAGACTCAGATCAGGAAATTGCGATGGCCACTTCAAAACATTGACTTCGTTATGTTACTAGCAGCACCACTTGATAGGAATTGTTGATCATGTAAGATAATGTTCACTCCTCATTATGTTTATAATGTAGCAACCACACATGATCCGGTCCACACCACAAACAAAGTTAGTAACCAAAACAAGTTATGAGTTCTCATTTTTGCAAGTTTCCGAACTTTTTTCCTTCAAATATACAGCAGCCATCTTGGTCAAACTCACACATTTTAGTTTCATCACTCCTCAGCACATACCTCCAAAAATGAAGGTATTGTTGTTCACCCAGATTCTATTCTTCTGAAGTCAATGCATGACACATTTCACTGTTGGCATTGACACTCGAATCAGCAGCATCTTAAATGACTTTTGCTTTTGTTCTAGTGCCTATTAACAGTTTCCACACCAAAACACGTTATTTTCTGGAACACAGCAGAGCAGTTTTCCTTTCACGTATCATGACCAGACATTTCCTTGCTGTTTGTACTGGCCTGTAATTGTTGGCAGAGTTGAACGCGGCACTTTCAGCTACCTCAAAGTTGTGCCGAAGCATTAATCAGACCAGTAGAGGTCAACGATTCTCCTCCAGATATTTTCCCCAACTTCATTTGATTTCCCATAATGTCCCAAAAGGAAGCCGTCTGCTTCTCTCTTTAATTCTGACGTAAAGCAACCTGTCAGGTGTTTACAAAGACATAACATCACTTGCTTCCCCAAACTGTTAGAAGGCTTAATGTTATTTTCTGTAAACCTATGACTTTGAAGAAGGTAATAGAAAAAAATCTGCAATATTAATTAGGTATTTAGGAAATGCAAATAATTTTATCATTACTTACAGACCTAAAACAAGAACAGTTTAGTCTGATTTAAGACCTGATTTAAGACATTAATCTTAAAAAAAGGACAACTTCTCTATATTTGTGTCATATTGTAATAGGCTCCCTAACTCATAGAGGTTGTCTTGCACTTGAAATTGCCTCGAGTCATTGTTTGTGCTTTTTGCTAATTTAATTTACATCTGGTTAGTAAATAGATAGTATTTTCATTTTTAAAGACAAATATGTTTTTATTGGCCAATATAAGAAATCACTTGTTAATTTAATCAAAAGTAAATACACAAATCACCATCAGTGCCAGCTCTTGCTTATGTAATATCATCATTAAAATAAGTAAGGCCTTGCAGACTCAAGTGCTGTATGCTTGGAGACAAATCAGTGGCAATAGGGAAGATTCTATAAATACTCAGAAATATTGTCATTTTACTTCGGTTTTATTGCTGCCAAACGGTTTCTCACTGGGTTTACATGGTAACAGATACTTATTTTCCTTGTAACCGCCACAAAAATGACTTAAATGTTGCATAAACAGCAGTGGAAAAATGAAAAAATGATTAAGAACACCTACAAAGTTAATTTTGTTATCTAAAATGTCTAAAAGTGGCGAGGGAAGGGCAGGAGCTTTCAAATAAAATTAAAAGAAAGTGCAACCTGAATTTAAAACAACCTATTGAAAGTTTAACCATGAAGTGAAGCCTACATGAAAAACCTTGAAGAAAACTGTGCTATTGAATTTTAAAAATAGCTCACCAGTGCCTCATCCTCAGAGAGAACCCTCGTCTCATCATGGACAAGCACCACTTTAGCCTTGACTTCATCCAACGATATACTGAGGGGTTTAAAAATGCATCATATTAGTATTCCATTGAACAGTTTTGTTGATTTCACCAAAATGTGTTGAACATTCCTAGGTACTATTTATACTGAAAAAACCCAGCTTGTTTCAATATGATTCCACTTAAAAATACCAACCTTGTTTTAATCTAGAGATTTGAAATAGAAATAAACACACTATTTTACAAAAAGAAGAAATGTCCTCACTTTTAAACTGCAAAACCAGAGTTGACAATTAACTAAGTGCAGACTAATTTCTTACAGTTCAATTAACCTATTTACATCTAATATCGAGAATGTTGCACACTGTTCATACCTCTGTTCTGATTTCACAATACAATGCACTACACTGTAAAGTCACACATACATGCCAACTCTTTTTCCCACGACACTAAACTCTTGTCATTAACCATTTTTCCATGCTTGTGTCTTCCTTCCAGAGGTTACAGCCAAACTGCCCCCTCTGAGCTCAGATAATGACTGCATAGCCAGAATCAATCCTCGGAGCGCGTCAACTAAGGCAGGCAAACATACAAAGCGAATAGTCTGCTCAGCCTACAGAAGATCAATGCTGAGGGTGAGTGCCGGAGAGAAACAATGCCTTTCACCATTGTGAGGACGGCACACAGGCTGCAGAACAACTGCTCTGTAAATCCTGTGTGAAGTAAATTGGCTTCAGCTCCAATCATGCAGGGCATTTGCACGTATATATAGACCACTGCAGCATGAAAGCAGGTGTTTTGTGATGTGCACCCTTTTCGGAGGCTTCTCTATGGAAGTCGGTAATGAATATTACGGAGCTCGCAGATGCAGGCAGTGATAAATCCAAGCAGAGGGGGAGAGGATAAAAAGCACATCCTGTTCGTGGGCCTTTGGGAGGCTCCATCATGGTTCATTTCCTGAAGCAGTTGGTAGACTCTATTTATAGGCCAGCATACTAGTACCAGTTAATCCTGCACTGGGCTGCCAACTGCCTGCCAGCTGGCACAGTGGGTTGTGCCTGTGTGTGCTGCATGGAAAGGTTCTGGGATGAAACGATTGTAAGGCCTACATTCGTGACCAACGAGTCTTTACCCCCTCATTTAGGGATTTTATGTCTCAAAGTTGGTTTTGAGACTCAAATTTCCAGAGTTCTCAGCCATATTAGGCCAGTTTGAAAAGTTAAACATAAAGAAAGGAGAGAGTTCAATGATTAAACTGACAAGAGTTATGGACGTCTAAATGAAAAGAGGGACGGACATAACCTTTAGACAATGGGTTAGGGCAAAGTGTTGATATTCAAGACTTGTTTGGACTATATTTTCTGCATGCCTTTTCAAAACTGGAAAACAAGTACAACATTCTCATACCTTTCTAAAACTATCCAGAATGCACAGACTCCTTGCCAAAATGGTCAAGTGGTTTAAAAGGATATATATATATATGCATATATATTTTACATAAGGTTCTGTGGAGATGTTATGAGTTGGCACCCTATACCTGTAGTAAAGTTCTTTCACGACAAACTTTTAATTGTTATTTTATTTAGGAAATTCAGGCAGTACAGACACGTCAAAGGTTATTGGAGACTGTCAAAGTTGTAATGATGTTTGAATGTACCTACAATCCTTCAGACAATGAGTCAAGGACAGAGCAGCGTAGCTCCTTTCTACTCATGTCGTTTTCACAAATCCGACTTCATAACTTGCAAACTATCTTTTTAGGAAGTTTTCAGAAGGGGCCGTTTAAAAACAAGTTGATCACCATTCGAATGAAATATTTATTCAGTTTTAATTTATATCAAAATGCATTATTGATTCTAACGAGGATGTTTTGCAGAAATGTCTTAATGCGATTTAAAATGTGTTCAAAACTTTATGAAAATCAATGGCTGCGGTCTTTGTCATGAGGCAATTATTGGTGAGTAAATGGACATGAAAATGAGATTAGTTCACAATATAAATGAGAGAATAATTATCTGTGAATCTGCATTAAGCATAATTAGCAATTCCAATGAAGCAGATTAAGAATTGAGGAACGTTTAGTTAAGTGTCATCGGGGACAAAGCCAGACAAATAACTTTTTTTTTTGTACAACATAAAAAGCATGCAGCACGCATGCTAATCAAGGAAGCAAATTGCCTGGCAACTGCGAGCATTAGGTATAATTTGTGACATTGCATTTATCAGACAATAAACTAAATGAGGGTTGACACTTTGAGTTGGAGAGACGTACAAGACCTAAGCAGTAATGCAGTGGATAAAAACACAATCTCTGCCTTATTCAGATCAACATCAATGCTCGCTGTGCATAACGATGGCCAGTTCACAAAGTCCACCAACTGACAGCTTAGTAATGTGTGTGCTTAAGGACAGCTCAGAGAGAGAGACTCAAGAATTCAGACAGAGGGAGATTGAGTGGATAAAGGGGTTCTGAGCTGTGAACAGAGGCCAGAGAGGCAGAATAACATCCAACTGCAAGAATGCATAAACAGGTTGCATGAGGAGATTGTTTTTGCATGCATGTTTTATAGAACACATGGTTTACTATTCCAAGTCTTTCTGTTGGCTTAAGCACTGTTATTTTTTTTCTTTTACATACATGTTCTGGTAAAGTGAGGAACATGAGGGTCTGGACTGCTGTGAAAAGAAACTGTGCAGAGGACTGTCAAGGTAAATTTTAAGACGATCTTTGAGTTCTTTTAGGTCAGCAATGGGTTTGGTTTTGGGTTTGGCTTTTGTACCCTCACATGGATACCATTTATGTTCAATCTCTTTCTTGATGTGAAATCATGAACATTGATTGTAAGTGAATAAAATGAGGTCTGCAATGCTTTATTTGTAGCTTTTGTGACCCTTCTGGATGAGTAATTAATGCGCTTTTAGTGTAATTTTGGTCGGCCAGCCACTCTGAGGACATTTCTCACTGGTGTTTTAATGTAAGAAAGCCCTAGATATGGAAATGTGACAGTTTCTAGACTAATCATTCACAATAACCTTGCTTCTCATTAATTCTTAAATATATTGATATTGCATTGCTTTTTGAGATCTTTTAGCCAACGTTACATTGTCACATAGGTTTGTCTATTTAGGTGACTTATTATTATGGGACTATAGGTCAGATGGTAAGTAAAAACATTTTTGCTAGCCATGTCATAAAGATGCAAGATCCACTATAGGAAAAAATAAATTTATAGCATGAAAAGCAAAGAAGTATGCCAACTGAATTTTAGTGAAACATAAAAATTAACTTGTATGAAACAGGTTTCTGTCCAGGTAGTTAATAGAATACATTATCAGCATACTGTCTAATTTATTTAATCAACACAAAAAGTAGGCTGTGTAGATACATAAAGTTCAAAACAATAAAGATTTAATAGAAGGAGATTACACTGCCTCAGAGATGGCTGGTGGATGACAGCCTTGGCAAAGAGCAGCGGCCCTACATCAAATTTGTTTCCAAGCTTTTAAAACCTTTGGACTCTCTTTGATTAGCATATAACTCACCTGCCATCTTTATTGCTGTCCAGTAGTTGGAAAAGGTGTGATACAGTGCTATTCTGATGCCTAAAACCTGCAAAGGACAATTATGTGTTAGAAGCTTTACACAGTAGGCAGCTGATAATAATATTTAAGAAACAACTTTTCATTATTTCTAACCACCAATTGCTGGTAATTGTATTCATCAGTCCCAATAAAAACCTTGAAGCATGAACAGAAAAGGAAAAAAAGAAGTGAACTAAAAAGTATGAGCAGCAAGGATAGAGAGAGGGGGAAAAAAATCAGGCAATGAGTCAGTCATGCTGTGCAGGAACATTTGCTTTCCCTGTAGGAAAAAAAAAACGCGTCAGAGTCCAGAATGCAATCAGGAGGCTTTGTGCTGCAACGGCTGCTATGACAGTGATTTCCCTCTTCTCCTCCGTTCACATTCACAGGCAAATGAAAAGGAGACGCAAAAAGAAACTTCCTGAACCCTCTTATCCGCAGAGCATGTGACCCCAGCCGATTCAGTTTTGTGAATCACACTCACTGGAGAGGAAGGCGAGGAGGAAGTTCTCTGGCGTTTGGTGCCGAGCATCTCCAGAATCATTTGCAGAACAGAAAAGGTAAAAGGGGCAAACTGATTGGCCCCTACATCTGGGGAAAAGCACTTTACATAATGCTAATTGCACATCCGAGGCAATTACCTTTCCCTACTAATTACGGAAAAGCTAATTGTGAAATTAGCATTTCTTTTCCTGAACATGTACGGAGCAAAGAGCTTATGAAGAGTGTGTGCAAAAAAAAAAAAATTAAATAAAAAATTAAAGAGTTACAACAAGTTTTATGAATCTTGCTCTGGCAAAACTAACATTGATGAGGCAACTTGCCACTTTTTAAAATTTATTTATTTATTTATTTTAAAGAAAAACTAATCCATCCATTTGTTACAAACAGGAAGAGTTTTTTATGGGGGGGGGTTATTAAAAAATAGTCAGTTCATCCAAAAGGGCACAGTAAGAGATCATGTTTTTCCAGCTTTATCTTTGTTGTTCCCAGCTGAACCAAACCATTTCCTTTCTCCCCAATTAATCAAATTCAACTTCAAGATCTTTCAGCCAACAGCCTCTTTCGCTTCAGTTTCACTCATAAAAAAATGGCATCTGCACCAGCATTACTGTGGTCACCAGTGTCACTTTCCCGGGGGATGATGGGGCCCATTTGCTGAGCCGTTGCTGCCAGTAACTTCATGTTCTCTCTTTAAAGATCAGTGGTGTCCAAACGTCTGCCAAGATTACAAAGTTGAAAGTAACCAGGAGCCATGCTTCAGTCAGTCAGTCAGTCAGACAGATAGATATGTAATTATTTTTAGTTTATCTGGTCAGAAGTAAATTAAACACAAAATATTTCAATAAAGCAAAGTATAAAAGAACAAACTATTAAAAATGGGTCTCACACTCATACAACAATTAAAAAAAGGTGCAGAGTTTATTGGGTAATTTTTTTTTGTATTTTATTGGTCTACAAAATGTTTTTAGTCCATCTCCAGCAGTAAAAACAAGAACCGTCTTTGAAAACCAGTGTTGAATTAATGCAAAGCTGTGTCCAATTTTGTTTTTGAGTAAAATGCAGCAGTGTGATTATGGTCCTTCATCCAGTCTTCAGAAAAAAATAATAAATATTGCTGTCATTAATTATATGCAGCGTACTGACTTTCATCTACTAGATTGTACTAAGGGATGAAAAGGTTCTCTGTCAATGTTTTTAATTTTTACTTTTAATCAAAATCTCTGTCTATGTTTATTTTAAATTGTGTAAAGCACTTTGAAATGCGGTGCTGCTGAAATGTGCTATACAAATAAAATTTGATTGATTGATTGATTGATTTGGCTTCGACTTTCTTTTTAGAAGAGAAATAGACATAATTGTGTTACAACCAGGATCAAACATTAAAATTCAATTGATGTTAATGATATATTTCTATCCATATATATTTGTTGTGATTTCCTTGGTAAGAGAACCGAGATTACATTTGTTGTAAACCAGTGAACTGATTTCCAGTTTTAGTCTGGTGCAGATGCCCCCTTCTCCTTTGTTAGGTCATATTCAGCTTATAGTTAGAATGTGTTTGATTATCTTGAAACTATCTCTATAGTTACGCTCCTATTAGCTTGGGCTGCTGGAGGACATTTGGGCCGTTTGTCCTTACTGCTCTTCTTTTCCAATTATTCTCCATTTAAACATTATCTCCAGTTATTGCTGTAAAAAATTTTGTTATCTTTTATGTTTTTTTATCTCCACAGAACCTCCACTGGGCCCAGCGTTTCTGTATTAAGCTGGGTCAACTTCATGGAAAAGGGTATCAGCTGAGCTATTGCTGCCATCAGCTATGTTAACTTCTTTTTTTTATCCCAAAGATTGTACTACTAGCTCAGTGCTCATCAGCTTAGTTGTGTTTCTCTTCTGGACAAAAAAACCCAAACTAAATGTTACTGGTGGTATTATGTCTGTGCATAGGGTTGGGGGATGTGTGCTTTATAATCAATTTGTATTTGGCTTAACTGCCTGTAATCCAGTACATTAAAAATACATGACCACAAAACACTGATGTCATATAATTTGCATCACCACTCAATCTCCAATCACCTGGGCTTCTTTACAGAAAACGTCTTACATATAGCATTGTAAGCTCAACTTATTTTGATTCAAGCTTAATGTACTTTGGAGTAAATTAGATAGAACATAATTGGGTGGGAATCAAAGTGCGCAAGTGCCCTCAGATGACACTTGTTGTCATTTAGCTTGATATCAATTAACCTAGCTAAAATGAGTTGGAAAAATCTGGGATGGGATTTAAAACATGTAAGATTTTGCAGAACATCTTGACCTGAAACAATATGGCTCTTCAGTTTCCACGACTCTAATCTCGAGTCTACTCAACAACAGGTAAAGGGGGAAGAAACTACACTTGATAATATTATCCCTCAACACACACAGCATCTGCGAGATTAGTGGCCCGTTCTTTATTTGAATTGCTCTCCGTTTGCAACCCAACGCTCGATATTTTCAACCCGCGCTCCGGTCGCCGCCTCGTAAAAAAAATGATAGTGCAGAGAAGGGAGCGAGATGGTCTCATTCCTCTCTTAACTGCAAAGTTGTGGCTATGAAAAAAAACCATAAGGAGGATAGATGAAGAAGTGGGGGAGAGGAGTGCAGCGGAAAACAAGAATGATGGAGAAGCATCTGGGGGAGGAGGGGGTAGGTGAAAGGCAAGAGGATGATAGGGGAGAAAAGAGGAAAATAAAGAAGAGTTGGAGAGTGGTGTGTGGGGGGGGGAAAGAGGAGGAGGAGGCGGTTGAAGACATTGGGATCTTTAGGCCAATGGCACATATAGGAGACTATGTTTACTAATGGACACCATCAGTCATCCACCCATGTTGCCCTGGTGATATCGGAGCACTCTCGTAAAATAAGAGAGACACATCGAGAACAGAGAAAATGGAACATATCAGCGGGAGTCTGCAGATCTATGGCTAGCCTACAGACAATGTTATCCACTCAGAGCTTCTTTTTTTTTTCCTTGTCATTGTAGGCTATGCACTCCCGGGCAAAGAAAACACACATTTTGCTGTCTTTTATACCCTAGAAGCAATATTTGAGAGAGGAAAATTACCTCTTTCTATGGAAAAAAAGGCAAAGAAATGGAAACAGATCAAAAGGCTGCGTGTTCTGCGCCGAGCTTTTTACTTTACCGAAAACAGGAGACGACATAAACAAGACGAAGCCTGAAAATGAGTGTTTCAACTTAAATGTCATGTCTAGCATTGAGGGGCTTACCGCAGGAGGATGACTCAGGCCGCACATCTTATTCGGAAAACACAGTGGGAAAATAAGACTGTTACAAATAAACAACCAAGCAATTTGAAATTTCTTGAACAGTTTTTCAAGATTGTGTTTAAACAATACTCAGTATTAGAATGGCATGCTGGTGAATATTTTGCACTAACATCGCTAAATACTGCGGAGACGATATTGGCTGCGATAAAATGTAAGTCCATAACCCTTGAAATACATTGTTGAAGTGCAGCCAACGTGTGACGGAACTTAAGTCCCATAAATACAACAATTTAAAAAAAAAAAAAAACAATAATAATGAAACACTGCAAATACACGATTGTTTTGCAGGATCTAAATGCCTGTACTGCGTGCAATGGAAAAGGTTAGATTGCTGTTCTGTCAGCTCAAATACCCCCAGCTCTCCATTGTTCTACTTTTTTTCCCAATGTACCGCACACATCACGCTGCAAGAAACTAATTTTCTTCGAGGGTACAAATAACCTGGTCCTTTCAAACATCTCAATAACTGCACATGAAGCCCTGGAGAGAAGTCTGATCGACAGCAGCGGCGAAACCACAGAGTGTTTAGCTCTACTTGCACTCTCAGCTGCTTGTTCGTCTAGCTTTTCATTCCAATTTTGACGCAGGCCATTACGGTCATAAAGAGGGAGAAAACACGTCCGCGGAACAATCCGTGTTCTGACATTGCCGTATAGAACCGTAGGTGCATTTGCGGGCAACTGTTTTGTATGAGCTGTATAGAAAAGTGCTGTGTGACAAAAAGACAAATGAGATATAGAGCAGGGCCTTTTTTTGCAACTTTGCAGGATAGAAAGAGTTTTGTGGAGCCTCTACAAGTCATCCAACATAATTAAAACTTGCAATAACTTTCTTCTCTTTACGGTAATAAAGCTACTCTTAAACGTTGCCTTGTGCTACTGCGATGCATATTTTCTTCTTAGCTGGCTCCAAAAGAAAGCTCAGGGACATGTAATTTTTTTTTCTCAAATTGCAGATAAAAACAACATCACGAGCATTGTAAATTTAAAAGCTTACTTTATCTGCACCGTCCCTACCAGAAAGAAAGTATGCATCAAAGCATAGGCAGTAAAGAGCTTTTGTTTAACTACTGGCAGAAGGTTAGAGTAATACGCACGGTTTAATGTTGAGGGGAATAAATGCTTTCGCTGGCTAAAACTTGCTCTTCTCTTCCTACCAGCCATTAACAGTAATGTCTGATTCAGAGTAGTGTTTGCTCTTTGCGTCGGTCTACGTTCTAATTGAAATGTAGGTTTAAAGGCAAAAATCTGTTGCACTCTTGGTGCAACTAAACTGTTTATGAACAGATGATTTCTATTTGGCATATTATAAAACATTTGACTCACAAGAAGACATGACGCACAGTTTTGCATCCTCAAGAACAAGAAGATCGCTTGTACGTAGTTTTACTGGGAAAACTTTGAGTTTATGGTATGGCATAATCCATTACTTTTTCTTTTTATCTCTTCCTTTCACACAGTCACATCTGATTTAACGTTGCCTGTTTTTTTTTAATCAGTCATTAATGGACATCTACAGCTGAGTAGCTTGCAAGTAATTTAAAATTAATTAATTAATTAATTAATTAAACAGTTGTATAGTTTACATTTGGCAACTGAATGCAAATAAAAGAGTAAAACTGACCAACCTGGTGCTTAGGCAATTATCAACCTTTTAAATATAAATATGACTGAGGATATGAGCAAAATATGCAGCTTACATTACACAGCACCAAAAATTGAGATCTAGACTGGAAAAGCATTGGTATCTGCAGGTTATTTCATTCAGATTTTGGGATCTTGATAAGAAATGAATAAAAATAAACTGGAGCTTTTCTAGTAGAAAAACACATTTGACATCAGAAATATCTGTTAATCCTCCAGACTGATGGGCAACTCGAACAAGACAAGCCATCTCGAGAGACAGAAATTAAAACTGATGCTTGTTACACCCTGAAGATGAGCCGTAATGGAAGTAAAGGATGACAGACTCAGCAACGATGTGTTGGGGGGCGGGGGAGGGTGTCATGGTCAGGAAAGGTCAGTCTGCACAGTGGGAAGCATGATGGATGTGCGCTGCCCAAAGGAACCGACGATATAATGAGCATGCTTTGCACTCAAAACTTCTTTAGATCAGAAAATAAGCTGCCAATAGAGCATGACAGAGACTTCCAATCTATTCTATTTTTCCCTGAAGGTTTTCTGACAAGCTGAAATGAAAATAGAAGGATACAGGATTGTTCTCCAATTCATGTTGAAAAGTCCATGCTCTAAATGGTACGAGTATGAATCTTACGCATTTCTGCCTCTGAGATCTAAAAAACTGGAGACTGACTGCATCCTCTGCCCACATTTAATGAGTGTAAATCTTTCATTTCATGAGATGATAGAACCCAGTTCCTATCCTCACAACTTTCTGTACCAACACACGCGCAAGTCAGAGCGTCGCTTAAATGCCAAGCCGGCTTGTGCTTGCAGCGATAAGGGATTTTTCCCTGTGACTCATATGCAACGTCTCTCTGAAGGTTTGAGGTACGTAAAAAAGGAGAGCAGAGGGAATACGGTTTGCAGCTGCTCAGCAATCTTTCTCCAAGTCAATTAATTTCCACTGCAGAGGAATCTGCACTTAACCTTTCCATTCCCCCCCACCCCTCTCTGATGTTGAACAACCTGAGCCGAGCTGCTCAGCCTATTTACTGTTGCTCCAGTAAGGCTGGAGCAGACATGAAATGGAAGCTGCCCTGAAGCCAAAACGACGGCCCAACTGTGTAAACTGGAACAACTCCGCGAAATGAGCAAACGTCTTGCAGTGGGTCCTAAATATAGATGGAGCCTTACCTCTATCCCCGGCTTTCAAAGCCTTTAATGTTTGCTCTTTGAGTCGGTCAGCTTCATGTTTCCTCTTTCGGTGCTCCTCTAATTTGATCTGCAGATCTTCGGCGGCCCGCTGAAGCTCTCTGAGCTGCGCCTGCAGAGAGACAACGGGGCAAACGTGATTACACCAAACCTTCATTGTTACAATTTAAGCGCTTTGTGATTTCTGCATTCCTGTGCCAGAACAGTAATGCTCCTCGCCAACACAAACAGCCCTTTAGTCATACTATATTTTGGGTCAACAGCATAAAACTGGAGCAGGCAGCGCCGCGTATTCTGCATGCAAGCCTGAAACTTTCTTAATGGAGTAGGCATGTGGGTAATGGCCATTTTCCTTGTTCTTTTCCACTCGTCCTGTTCTCCTTCCGGTGCATTTATCAGAACAGGAGATTGATTCACAGCCGATATACTCAGACCGCAGAGCTAATTTTTCAGACTGAATGAGGTCGTTCAAAATGGGATCCCTTGTAAGCTGTTTACGACACACACACACACTGCACCTACATGGAATGTATACATACACTCCTATTTTAAGTAATTTCCCATTCATTTTACGTGTTCAAAGAAAGCAGTTCAATCAAACCTCAAATATATTTATTTCTCCCTATTTTTGTGGCACATATGGGTTTGCTTTATTCCTTAGTCTCAAAGTCTCATATTAAAAAAAATATTTATTTGGCAATGAATCCAACTGCCCTCTTTAAAATGCCATGGTCCTTTTACTTTTTCACATTTTGCATTACTAGCATCACAAACGTCAGGGTCTTTCATTGTGATTTAAGGTAATAGACCATCAAAGTAGTGAATTATTGTGAAGTTAAAAATTCAAACCTGCCCGTTTTCAGACAATTTCACAATTATTTTCCATTTCGCATTGGGTCAGTCGCATAACATCTGACCAAAATGTACATAGAAATTTCAAAGCATTGGAGAGCAAGATGTCTGGTTTGGAAACCTCAAAGTCTAAAATTGGTTTTGTGCAGATGAAGTGGCGCTAAAAGGGATCCTGCTCCCTCTTAGTCAGGGGTCAGTGGCTATTTCAAGTTGAGGAGTCTTGCTTGTAAGTGAGGGTCAAAATAAGAGATGAATGGGGCTTTGATAACCACCTATTCAAAAAGAAATAAAGCTAAGAAAACAAAAATAAGTTGAATCTAAATTCTTTGGCCTGTACTCTAAAAATTGGTGATTATTTTAAACTGTCAAAAGTTCAAGAAATTAAGCCAGTGCAAAAGTTATGCTACAACCTCTTTTCTCCTCGTATTAGTTTGCATTTATATCTACATACAACTCCTAACCACAAAGTCTGTTTAATTGCAAAAACATATTTGACGGTGGCTGTTTATGCATCACGGACTCATTAAATCAGCTCCGTCAGACTGACAGCTGATAACACCCAAGCAAAACCTATCATCACACTCTGTAACGGAGCAATTTGCATCAAAGAGGACCGGCTTCCTTTGTGCAAACGCGTGTCCGTGAGTGTGTTTGTGTGTCGACTCTGCCTTCCATTCTCTCCTCAGAGACGCTGGTGATGCACTGATGGATTCTGGGGGTTTCAGCCAGGGATGACTACCTTTCTAGGCCACGCCGTTTGCTTGGGTACCTTCAGTTTGCAGCAGTGATTTATGGGCTCTATTACCAGAGCACAAGAAGATTTCTACTTGTGAGGAAAATGACTAAAATGTTAGAAATTCCTAAAAAAAAAAATTCTAATAAGAGACTTTAGATTCCTAAAGCTTTGCAAATGTATGGCTTATTGGACATTTGCAAAAACATAAAAGTAATCTGCCTTTTTCTCTGAAACTTTGAGTTCAGAAAACAGATTAGAGCTAACAACATACCCCCATCATATTTCATGCTTGAAGATGTTCAGCTTGGAATGTACAAACGTCATCAAAAACTTACTATACAAACATGTCAGCTTGTATTTATTTATAGATTGTGTACAAATATTGAATGGAATTTTGGAAAAGGTTTTGATAGCAGAGGATTTGTCTTTAAGCCTCGAGCCCACAGCAGCAGGAGTTCATATCTGAGTCATTGTATTGTATAAGGTTCCCAACACCATGGCCTTGAGCTCACCCTGCCATGTCAAGAGAGACGATGATCACAAAGTGTGGAAATGCTGGAAGCACAGGGTGACACTTTAGCCCCGATCTGCCATTCAGCTGGCAGAAAGACGGGAGAATTCGGGGACTGGGATGGGGGTAAGACCACAAAACATGCATGTTGGGAAGAAATAAAATCAAAGCACAGAACTTCAGCTGACAAAGAAAAAAGAATTATCCAAGATTGTGACTGGTTAATGTGGCAAGAAAACACTTCATACAGTCAAATCACCTTTGTTGAGAAAGTCTTTTTTTCTCCTCAATGTTTCATTACAAGCAAATGTTTAGAGAAAGAGATTTCTGAATGCTCTTACAAAAAAAATAGCTGTTGTGTGAAGTGCTTAAAAATGCCTTGAAACTAGGAGATTTCTAAACAGCGAATTTTAATGCAAAAGGATCGAGGGCAACCCTGACAAAGTCATAGAGCTGTAAAATGCGCTGCAGCGACGACGAGTCCTTCAGTGTCTATAGGACATATTCTAACATGGCTGGGTCTGCAAGCCGGCCAACGCTTTGTACTGTTAATTTCAACAATTATGTAAAAAATGGAAAAAGGAAAAAAAAATGGAAAAAGAAAGTTAAATCCTCAAACTGTAGCAGACTATTTTACATTTACACTCAGATAACCGATAAACATTGTTTTGATAATCCTAAACGGCAATGATGCATTGATTACTGGTGCATCTCAATGCATAAAAACAACAATGTTCCTCTATAGTTAAAAAATCTGAAACATACATAGATTTATTAGACACAGAGATATTTTATGTGCCAAATTCTGTTAATTTTGCTGATTATTGCTCACAGCAAATAAAACTTGAAAATTACCTTAGACCAACAAATATTTTTTGTACACATTTTTCAGCTGAAAAGAATGTCCATGTACTTAACAGTAGATATACTCAGTCGTCGATTTGTGCTTCTTCTGCTTGAATCACTGCATCGGTGTAGTGAGATGGTCAGGTTGTGGCTCTGCTGAGACGCCCAGGTTTCTTTAAGAGCTGCCTTAATCATGTCTGCATGGTTGGCTGTTGTGTGTTTAGCCTTCTTATTAACAGCACTTTAAAGATCCTCTATGGAATTCTGCCCAATCAAGCACAGCTATACAATTGTCTTTAAACAAAGTCTTTGTACTCCTGGTGGTTCGGGCAGATCCTTAGTCCTGCTGGACAAACGTTGAACCTCACTTTGGGACTCTGTCTCTCGCTGTTCTTTATTCGGTCTCTGGAACCATGATATATGGGCTACATGCAAAACCTTACTTTCAGTAGTCAAGAGAGACTCTTAGCAACGAGTAACAGTCCAGCCTTATCTCCTCTTAGTTCAAGAAAAGTGATTCTGACATCATCGCTCCTTGAAGCATGAACTACACCTGCTGTATGCGTTTCGCTAATCTCCTCCCTGAACTCATGGACCTTTTTCAACCACACTTTATCCTTCTCTACAACTTTCCAATAATATGCCGAAATGCAGCAGAGTGTGACCAGCCAGCTACTGATAGAAAGACATAAATGGAAACAAGTGATCGGACGTAATATTAGGGACACACATATGAACATCAGATATCAATATCTGATTTATAATACTGCTATTATGAACAATAGGCTTCCCATAATCCTTTGCTATATCACTATCACATGACCAGTCTCCTCCAATTGCCCCCTGCAAACAAAAAGCAACAAGACGGAAACAAATATCGACTTTTAATATCGACCCAGATTTATTCATCGGATCGATACCGATGTGTTAAAAAAAAGACTCAAATTGGCCAATATCAATGTTAGTGTTGCTATATCATGCATCTCTACAAAATGTGCTACAATATACTGAGAAAAAAATTTGGCAGACAACAAAAAAATGAATTAAAGAAATTATTACCCACTTAGTTGTCAAACTGCAGAAAAGAACATCTTTCCAAGCCCAAATACACAGCTGAAAATAGTTGATAAACACACCAAAAACTAAACTGAATGTGTTGTAGATTTAAAAAAAACCTTTTGTTATTAATTATATAACATCAAATCATCAGAGAAATTGTAACATATAAAATTTCCGCACAGTATAGGTCAGATTTCATGACGCCCTATGAAAACAAAAGGTTTGGTAGAGCTAGCTCCTGTTATTTACTGGAAGCATGTGTGTCATTTACTTTCATCAAGTAAATATCAGATTATTGTCACAATATGTTTACATCCAGTTGCTCACCAAGGTGGCTATCAATATGACAGTTTTGTGAGAAAAATAAACCAAAAACAAAACCATAATTTTTTTAAAAAAATATATCACTAGTGATAAAATTTTGAATAAGCAAGTTTGTCATATTGCTGTTTTTCACACCTGTGCATAAACCTGCTTTATTGATGTAGAATGATGAGGTCTTAGAGACAAAGTTGTGAAAACCGCAGTGGAGCAAGCATTGTTTCATTGAACAGTCTATAATAAGAAGAAGCCATGATCTGGAACATGCACAAGACAATGACAAAAAAACAGTATTCAAGCAAGAAAGAATAACCTCCAGAAAAAAAAAGAAAAGTAAGGTTTGTGTTATCAACTGGCTCTGACTGTACAACAGGCGTATGTAGCAGCAGGTGCTGTGAACATGCATATTAAAACAGCACCGCAGAGCACAAGCTGCTCACTCCGGAGAGAAATCCTCTGGATCCAGCACATCTGAAGCAAAATTAACCTCGACGTCCCTTGTTCCTCGAGCGTGTTAGCCAGCTAGCCAGGTGATAACAGTGCAGTTGCAATGTGGCGACGCACGCTAGTGAGGGGAAAAGTTAATTCGATGTGCAGACGATAACAACAACAAACAGAATCTTCACAAGGATGCAGCAAATTAAGAGCAGACTGCACATATTTTTTACCATTTTAGATGGCACTTCTTTTTTTTTGCCCCCTTAGTCATTGTATTACTACTGTGAAAATGTGCACAAACTTACTGGTTTCAAATTAAGATGCAAAAATTAGGGAGGAAAATGCAAATTTTGTCCTCATTATATTATGTTTTTAACTTAACACCGTGCTTCGGGGAACATATCTGATATTTTCTCGCAGGTTGATTTTAAACTTCATTTGCATGTCTCTCATTGGCTAAATTAAGCATCATCGTTAAATTTGATACATTTTCTCCATGTGCAATTCAAGTAAGCTAATATATCAAAATGCACCTATAAGAATTCAGTGACCAATTTCCACTCTCCCATTTTTGAAAAGATATGACATGGCAGCACCAATTTAGATTTATGTTTATATATGATCACGTAGGAAAGATATAAGAGCACGCAAATATTTTCCTCAAGTTTTCCTATCTATGCAGTCATTACGGATCTAGAAAAGTACCATGTTCTCCCCGAGATCCAACACTACAAACCAGGGTTTTACCATTTCAAAACAAATAATTAATTATTGTAATGACAAGTTAACATGTATAGTTAACCCTTAGAATCCTGTAACAGTGATTAGCATTGTAAAAACAGCAGTGTATCTGTATGTTTTAGAAAATGTATATACTTATCTTAACTCAGAGATTTATAAAAGATTGAATTTATAAAAGATTGAATGTTCACAAGAGAACATAGCCGTTTTCACAAGAGAACATAGCCGTTCTCTTGTGAAAAGGTATATTATCTCTTTCACATTAGAAAGCCTTCTTGTTATCTGTTAAAAGTTTTGTTCTCTCACTTTCCAACAGCTGCATGAACCAAAGTCATTTCATAGAGTACATGGCTTTCTGTTAATAGCTTCTTTCAGCTTTTGTGCCTTCTATATTGAACCACCTAAATGTACTTAAAAGTCAACTTAATTTACGTATTGTCTATTCTTAAAAGCACCAAAGATTAGCGCTGTCACCGTAACCCAACAGCTCTTCAAAGATTCAAAGATTAATTTTAATATTACCAAAATGCTTCTTGTGGTTAGAAGTAATATTAACATTAGGAAATATGTGAAAGAAGTTAAACATCAGTGCACTGGAAAGGAGTCTTTCCAACATACAGATATGGAGCGCACCATTAAAAATAAATGGTCACTCTGGAAAAAGGCAACAATGCTGTGAAGCAGCTTTCAGAAAGGTGTAAATAAGTTTAAATACACCATTTATTTAAATTAAATAAATAAACAAAACCTACTGACTATAGTAGGTTTTGTTTAATTTTTTTCCACATGTTTATTGTATCTTGTAAGAGGAGCCCATCTCTCCGATAAAAGCTTTGAATGAACAAAAATTTAAATCTAAATCTGCCAGCGTATGAATAATTCTCAGAGTGGAAAACAACTGGATTTCACAATTGTTTCACATTAGCAAGTCCATCTGAAAATGCTCCAATTTTGGTAAACCGCAGCATTTTTATGCACAACATTCAAAACAAACTGCAACAAAAAGAAAACCTGGGAGTTGCAATTATCGCTGCAATATCAATGTTTGCAATATCGAACTAGCAAAAAGAAAGCTTGGAGGCAGGTTTTGATCAGATATATATATAT
>CAEGAF010163302.1:0-24703 GCA_903067075.1 Micropoecilia bifurca | reverse complement strand
AAGGAAAGGAAAGGAAAGGAAAGGAAAGGAAAGGAAAGGAAAGGAAAGGAAAGGAAAGGAAAGGAAAGGAAAGGAAAGGAGCTTCAGAGGTTTTGATTCAAACTTAAAACACAATAAATTTCTCCAGTTAGCAAAACATGAACTGAGTTGACCTGGATGGATGGATGGATGGATGGATGGATGGATGGATGGATGGATGGAACTGTTAATCATTTTTAATTTCCAACAGCGAAGGAAACAGCCAAAGTCTTTATTATCTTCTTCCTGAACTAAGTTGACCCCCATGACCCCGTCCCATCCTGAAACCCCCCTCCTCCCCCCTCCTGCCCCACCTGCCCCCTCCTCCCCCTTCCTGCCCCACCTGCCCCCTCCTCCCCCCTCCTGCCCCACCTGCCCCGTCCTCCTCCCCTCCTGCCCCACCTCCCCCCTCCTCCCCCCTCCTGCCCTCTGCTGCCCCCTCTCCTCCTACAATCAGTTCCTGGCGGCCGGTTTTCCATGTCTGACATGTGAACCACATGATGTCCACACGTCTGTAATCATGTTTACAGCCCAACACACAGAAACATTTAAGTTGTACAACTCGAGCTCCACCACGAAAAATCACTTAAATCTACTTCTTTTTGGTTTTGTCCCTCTAACTTTATCTAATGAATATGATATAAATATAAATATAACTGAGTTGCCTTATCGACTGAAGTGCCACATTATTTTTAATTATGTTAATTTGTATCTAAAACTGTTATTAGGTCAAACAACAGCACTTCATTGGTTTCCTCCCGTCTCTTTAAAAACTAGGTTATTCATCCTCCTCAAAGATTCAGCTTCATTCTGACAGCGATGACACAAAGTCTACATTGTGTAACAAACCCTACAGTTTCAGCCCAATGAGAGTACAAGCTTTCTGCATTAGTAGATCCATTTATTTCTGCCCTTCATCATAAAATTAATTCACAAACCCTACATTTCCCTCTCTGTCTGTCATGTTCCTGTTCCTTCCCTTCCATCCCGTCTCACTTCACTCTTTGCGCCATCAATCATTTCTGCCCGTCATTCTTGCCCATCAACCTTTGAATGTTTGGTCTCTCTGCATTCGTTTCTCTCTTTGGCTCCTTTTCCTTCCTCGCCGTATCTGGGTTGCTGTCTGAACTAGTTCATCAAGAGGTTTCTCTCTGATGGCGTTCGGTGGAAACAAGATGCTCTTCATGCGTAGCAGATACTCAACATGTTACAGGACCAATTCTTCACCTGTCCCGATAAATGTGAAGATTATGTGTATAAGATCCAGTCAATCAATTAAATAATTTATATTTAATCAAGGATTTAATTTATTATTAAGGCTTATTTTCTCATTATTCAGGTAAGTAAAAAGAAACAGAAACAAAGATTTGTTCCCTGCAGAAATAAATTCTGCAGGGAACAAATAAATAAAGGAATATTTTAGCTAAACTAAAATAGCTTCCTGCTCTCTCTGGAGTTCAAAGACAGGGGAATCTTTTATTAAAATATATGCTGAAAAACTTATCACAATATAGCAGTTTTATATCAGGCAATATTGATAAATTAGTTAGTTTTTAGTTTTAAATACTGCCAGGCTGATGACATGGCTGCTCCTGTTTTCTCTACAGTTTCCTCTCTAGTTGTTTTTCTCATTTTCTACTTTAACTCCTTGTTATTGTTGTTTTTATTTCAAGAAGTTATGAGTGAAGGCGGCAAAACCTGAGACCGAAACTGCTCTGCAAGTTGCTTACTAGAGTGTCGCTAGGTAACGAAAGCATGAGTGTGTTGCTAGGTAACCAAAGCCTGAGTGAGTTGCTAGGTAACCAAAGAGCAAGTGAGCTAGTTGATTCCACTAATTTTGCTTAGCTAGCTGTGAATGGTTGAGCAGGTAAAGCCTTTCCTCTGCCTACAACTCCCAGAATGCAGTGGGTTGTCTTTTGATGTTCAGTGAAATTATCAAATATTCTCTTTCATTTATAGCAGAACATATTTTCCATGTTATAAGCTAAATAATTTGCCAAGGGAGCTATTACTTTCTTTTTTAAAATCAACATGAAGACATGATTTAATTAAAACAAGCTCCTACATTTTGCTGAAAAGTTACTGAAAGTCAGTTTTGTCTCATTTCATGTTTACTCAAATGCTTCCACTAGAAACTAGACCAAAAAGACTTGGTAAGATTTTCAGCTGCTAGATCTGGTTCAGAATTTGTAACCAAATTGGACCTGAAAGATAAATACAACTGAGGAAAAGCCACAGAAACAAACCAAACTCTGTAGGAACTTCATACACAAATTTGACAGAAGTAGCAAAGCATAGAAGCAACATGTCAACCTAGGGATCACGTATTCTGATAAGCTGTTTATGAATTTCTCTGAGCATGTGAGAGCATATGTTTGCCTTTGGATACAATTCATTTTGGGGAGGGAGGAAGAGTATATCCTGTAAAATCAATGTTACATCATGTTATAAAGTTATGCTCTCATTATAAACATACCTGGAATGTTGCTTTGATTCCTTCATGCAGGTTTGAGAAGTCCTGTAATCTCCATTGGCAGCCTAAATGCTCCCCTCACATAGTGAGCATATTCACACTGTGATTCCTCCTCTCAGCTCCTTCAGACTAGCCAGCAGCAATTAGTAAACACCTAGTGGAACTGAGCAGCAATTAGTAAACACCTAGTGGAACTGCTGAGCTCATTAGCACTACAACCGGCTGTAAATGGCATAATGGAGGATCGTTGTTGTGATGATGATGTGCTGATGGCCAGTGTTGTATAGTAAGGAAGTAAAAATACTTCATTACTTTACTTAAGTATATTTTGGAGTACTTCATACTGTCCTCGAGTATGAACATTTTTGATAACTTTCACTTTTACTTCACTATATTTCCGAACTTAATTGCATACTTTTACTCCGATACATTTTCAATGTGTGGTTTAGTTACTCGTTACAAAAAAGCGAAAAAGAGAAACTTTAGTGTTTTGACCCACCTACTGATTGACTGCTATAAGTTGGACACAAATGGAGCCCCATACGACACTAATGGAGCCCCGTACGCCATGAACCATATGCATATGTGGTTCATGTTAGAAGCTGGTTCAGTTGTAAAGCAGGTTAAGTTATTAACCTTGTAGGTAAAGCACCTAATTTTCTTAACTAAATGCTGCCTGCAGGTTTATCTATTAGCAGGTTTAATTTTGCCTGCACTTGGTTGTGAACATTATTTTAACTGTATTTGACAAGTTTACCAAAATATAAAAAATGTTATTCAAATTGCATTTGCCTTGTTTTACCTTTTACTTATACTTTTCATTACATTACTTGAGTACATCCATTTTTACAGTAATTTCCATACTTAAGTACAAGAAAATTCAGATATTTTAAGACTTTAACTCAAGTAACATTTCAGTCAGTGACATGGACTTTTTTTTACCAAAGTCATATTTTGGAGAGGAACCTAAACTTTTATTTGACTCTGAGATTTCAGTACCTTATACAACACTGATGATGGCAGAATCCTTGAAAGAACAGAACCTTCTTAAAGAGATGGAGGCCAATTTCAAAGTGTCAGGTTGCAAAGTAAAATTATTTTTCATATATGTAGCATTTTTTTAACATGTGAATTAAGCATAGCTATTTTATTGTGCTATGAAATGGAACTATGTGCCTGGAAAACACATAATACCTCCCCTTTAAGAAAACCTTCCATCATAAGGCTCTTAATCTGTTTCAGTGTCAAGGTTTCCCACTTTGCTGATTGCGCTTCTGCTTTTTATAAACTTTGAAACGAGCAGTAAAAGCCTGTCGAGGGTTGAAGCTTGATTACGATATCAAACAACTGAAGGCTGATGGGAACTGAGTCCGACTGCTGGCTTCAAGAACTGCAACTCGGCAAAACAGAAATGGGATGAACAAAATGGCTTCGGCGCAACAGAAATCTGCATAAAATAATCAAAGAAATGGCGTGATAGATAACTGCCATTAGGGGAAGAAAGAGCTGGAACTCATTTGTCAACCATGTCATGTATTTTTCCATTCACTTTAGTTGATTCTGTTGTTCAGCTAAAAACTGAATGGACACATTTCTTCTCAAAAGTGAAATGTTTTGTCAGCTGAAATCTTCTGCAAAGCTGAAGGCATTTAGCGTTTTAAACACAAAGGTCATAGAATCCTGTTAACATCAGAGGCAAAGACGCATCGTTGTTCCTCTGCTGTAACATTTTGCTGGACGTTTTGGTGTATGGCGGTTTCAGAGTGGAGCCATGCGTCTTAGAGAAAGGTCAGTTCTGCTCCCGGCTGCAAACTAAAGAGGAGACCCAAGTGATGAATTAAGGCCGTGCTCCTTTGCAGCGCAGCTCGTATTGAACCGTGTGGATGTGTGGGTGGGACAAACAGCCAACCGCATGCAGATCGGAGCTGGAGTGGTTTCTGTGGAGCTTTAAATGAGTAGAACAAGAGTTAATGCATTATTTTATAGTATACAAAAGCATGAAGAGAAAATCACAGTTCCAGTTATGCATAATGAGTTAGTTGGTGGTTTGTTTTTTAATGTGGGATGAGAAACATAAAAAAATGTCCACCAACGTCATGCTGACAGTAAGAAGAGGGAAATTATTAGATAAGGATCAGACAGATAACATGGTATTGCTTTTTCTCTAATTACTACCAAAAGGCTGCAGCCTGGTTCATCCATCTCAACCAGCCCTTCATTTTCAGGATCATTTTATTTACAGAGACTTCATCATCTATTTTATCACGTGTTTTATTTATTATGTATATTTAAAATGTCTTCCAGCTCCAGAGTTAAATGTTCATTAGAAATGAAAGTTCATTGACCTTTGGGAGGATGAACTTGCATTATTTCACCAATATAAATACATCACTTGAAGATAGTCTCAAAACAATAATTATCGTTTGTTGTCAATAATTTCTGGAATAATTTATCGTCAAGCAAAACTTGTTTGAATGAGGTCAAACGGTTAAACTCTGCAGCTGCCCTGCATGTTGGGCGTTCAGTGGTTTAACGCCACGACAAACAAGAACACACAGTCGTATTCATATGTTACATACTTCAGCTTTAAACTTATGCACAGATGTGTGTTGCTAGTTGGAACTTTTGGGTAAGAAAATGCAAAATTGTTCGAGAGGAGTGAATAGTCTTGCAGTCCAGTGTAAGGATGCCCATATGTGGCCTTCTGCTCTTCTCGCTGAGTCTTTATCACATTGTGTTTCGCTCTGACCAGCTTCCCCACAACATGCTGCTGTTTTCGTCTGTAAGTGTAAATAGAAGCATTGTAGATGTCATTCTTACTTGCTTCCATTTCCCCTTTTTCTGGTGCTAATTCTGAAATTGTGCAACTGTGTCAAAGTACTGAGGTGCAGAATAAACCCAAACGTGTTGAGGTGAGAAACTTTAACGTCATGATTGTGACACACCTCCTGACTATTTTTCTTTGTTTCTAAATTAGATTTATTCGTGTGAAAATACGTAAAAGCACTTTATGCTCATGTTCTGTCATCTAATGAATAATCAGCAGAGATTAATAACTAAATATCCAAACTGAGGTGCTGTTTTAACATTGTGCATGCGCGTCATGTCACCAATGCTATGCTAAGCAAACATATGTGCACAAATGACCCAGAGCTTCTTAGTCACTCTCCAATCAGCTTTTATTGTGATCCGACAATGACCACTGCTTTGAGTAGCAATAACCTTAAATAGAGCGAAAAGAGTCAGTTTATTGTGCTTTACAAGACTTGTTTGGTTGCTTTGAAGGGGACATACTGTGCAAAATTCACACTTTGCAGATTTTCGTACTTCCATTTGGGTCTCAACTGCTTCTAAAAACAGTCCAAACACTTACAAAAAAATAAAAGCTGGTTTTCTGGAAGACAAAGAACAAAAATGAGCCATTTCAAAACCTTCCAGAATGTAACATTACAAATCAGCAGGTGCTGCAGCGTTACCTAGCAACCCCGGCAGAATTCCGCCCGTTACCTGGCAACCGAAGCTGAGCTCCAACATGTTTGGTCAGCTGGTTTTACTGCAGTATGCGCTGTACAACGGCTGCTGGCAAAGACAAGAGTTTTGTTGTTGACTTTCCATCCAGAAACCCCTCGATGGATTCCTGTTGGATGTGCAGGAGGCTCTACTTCTGCTTTTCAGAGTTCTATGGTGTATAATTGCACATTTGTTTGCAGTTGTTTTCACGTACGAATGTTGGGGACATGGCCAGCAGCTGACAAGAGGCACTAAGCTACAGTCTCATTATCTAAGGAGGATTTTGTGTAAATGTAATGATCATGTTTTGTTTAGACCATAGATCTGTCTTAACCGCACAGGTTGGGAAGTCTCATCTTCTCTTGTTTTTAAATCAGCAGGGCTGGTCTGCTGACAGTGAGTTAGTTCTGTTTCACTGCTCCTCATGTGAAACAACTTCAGCGGCACGACGAGTGGGAGGCAGCTTCATGAATAATCAAGAGCCATGAGGTCGCAGATAAAACAGAATGGAAATATTACACAGCTGCCGTGGATTCGCTGCTTTAGCCTCTTCTAAGTGAAGGGACGATTAAACAGGGCTTCATTAGTCCTTAATCGTTGAAGGTAATGTCACCAATAAAACCATTCAGACACCCATCAGCCTGGGTTCATTACTGGTATGGTTTGTTGTCTCTGTGAATTATTGAAGTGAAAATGATGGAAATGAAGGAAGTGAAAGTCCACTGGCGACAGTTTCTGTTTGGGAAACTTGCTTTTCATGTGAACTCATGAGGTTAGAAGGTGATTTGTCCTGAGTTGAGCAATTTTGGCTGAAACGTTCAGCAGCTGAAGGTTTATATGAAATCTGAATCACACTGAAAGAAAACACTTTGTTTTTTTCTGGCTTGGTGACATTAAATGAGACCAAAATTACTTCTGTTTCCTAAATTCAACAATAATGAGACTTTTTTTATTTCTTACTTCAAATTCTGAAGTTTGCACACAGAAGTTTAATCAGTTTGGGAAGTTATTATATCCTTATACTGTGTAACCACATACTGTGTATTTTCCAATGAAGCTATAACTCATGTTATTTTATGTTGATGGTGCGTCTTAGCTTTGTTTTTTCTCTTGCTGCAGGTTCAGCTGCAGACGCCCAGGGTGCTGAGTTGTTTTCTCTATGTACTTATTTCTCTCCTTTGCTTCTGTCTCTTTTCCTTTTGAACATTTTCCCCAAATTTTCTCCCTTTTTTATGATTTTTTTTCTCTTCTACCTGTTCATTATAATTTAAATTCTAATAAAGTTTTATCAAATGGAGAATAATGGCAAAAACTTTAATGCTCCACTGGTGAAAGTGGAGCATTAAATCACCCCCAATAAAGTACCCATCAATTCAAAAACGACAAAAAAATCAGGTCAGGATTTTATGTTACATTAGACATTCTCTAATTTGATTTAGAGAAATCCGGTAATCTGACTATATTGATAACATTTTTGTGACATCATCAGTTCATTTCAGTTAATATTTCTCATCCAAAAAAGGTTTTATGAGTTTATTAATAAAATGTTGCACACATTATTCTTATTGAGAGAATGTGACATAACAAATTTTATGCTAAAACTGTCTGCCGTACTGATTTGACGGCATTTGGGTTATTTGGAGGCCTGTGGATATATTTTAATCTTTCTGTTATGTTCATTTCTGTGGTGCAGCAATAATGTTCCAATGTCAAATTGACTTTAATAATCCAGTAGTGTTAGAATCCCAAATTTTCCAAGAACATGTCTGTATCCAATTATCAACTCCGTTTCAATCAATATTTAGTTCTTTACCTCATACAGATGACAGAACAATGAATATAATTTACTCCCTTTTCATTTTAAAATCACGTTTTAATTATTTTTTTTATTGTCCTCCTACATGGAAAAACCAATCCTGAACATGAATTTGACTTATTAGAAATGTATTTTCCATTTTCTCTTCTAAAGTAGTGACATTTATAAACGAAGAGGGTTAAGTCAGCATCTCAAGCACTCAGCTTCCTTGTGTGGCATTGCGGGAAAATCAAAAGAAATCCGCCAAGATATCTACAGGAGAACTTTCCATTAGTTTGGGCTCAAATTCACCAACAATCCTTAGACTAAAATATCTCCCAATGATGTAATTTTAGGAAGTTGTTGATAATGGTCTTTGTTTCTTTCCATCAGATGTATCATTAAACAGACAATCCAGTTGTGAGTCATTCACGACTAGATTAGTGTTGGTTCTCTTCATGGCCTTAGAAATTCTTATCCCTTGTTTCCTTTTTGTTTTACGTGTTTCTGTTCACCAGCAGTGCTTCTCTTTACAGCTTTAAAAGCTAGAAGGAATCCACACTTTGACCTCCATGGCACCAGATTTAACCAAAGTCATCAAAACACAAACACAAAAGAGCTTTAACTAAAGCAATTATTCTCATAAATGTTCTCAATCCCTTGCAATTTCTGCCTATGCTGAACTGTAACCAGCGTTTTACAGTCTGAAGATGCGCCATAAAAACACATGATTAATGTTTAATGGAAAGCAGTAATTATCCTCCAGGCTGGAGCTGTTAACTCCACTTCAAATATTCCTCCACGCTGTTTCCGACTCATCATTTTCAGCCATAGTGAGGCAGAAGGCGTCGCTCATTGTCTCATTGTCACCAAAGTATAAAAATTAGCTTCCACCCCGGACATCGTTATGCTGTTTGCAGACGCTCACTGTGAGGTAATGGGAGAAGATTAATTGGCATCCGTTAGGTTTCATCTGATCAGTCTTGTTGAGAAGAAAAATAGCAGTGTATGGAGTTTTGTCACATTTTATAATTCTTTTTTTTTCTGTCTCTGATGAAATGTTTCTGATTAATCGAAGGCAAAAGATGGCCAGTTGATTCTTAAATGTTAAGACAAGAAATGTACCCTGTCCTGACCCAGCTGAACACTTTGGATCCCGACTGACAATCACCAATACGTGATACGACTAGCTTAGCATGCACAGAAGTGAAGAAAGGAGATCCAAGAAAGCTGTAGGAATGCTGATTAATGCTTTAAATCTCTGGCTTTGCAGCAAAATGTGTTGAAAACACAAAAATATTCAGAGGTCAGATGCCCTCAAAAATGTGAAACATAGCAGTTGTTCACATTGTGTTAATATTTCACTTTGAGTTAGCGCATAAAACATGTTTGTTGTGTTTAGTTCATTAATTCTAGTAAAGATAACATGATTTTGTCACGTTAACCTAAATAAATAATTTTGTTTTGTGTGAATGCAACAAAATTTAGTTAAGTGAATTAGCACACTGATACCTCTCTTGGCCATAAGGGGGCAGTAATGTAACAATAAAACTGTCCGAAAAGAAAAACCAGTTTAGACCGGATCAATCTGGGTGTTCATCCAAAGACTACAGTGTGGGTTGAAAAACACAGTAAAAAAGAATCCAGGGATTTTCAAAGCACAAAAGACATAATCATAAAGTGATAAACTGCCTATCGTAAATGCACTTTGGTTCCTCACATCAGACAGATTACAGAAAAAGAAATTAGATCTGTTTTTTCCTTCATCCTACTGAATGTTTATGTTTATTTGGACCAGGAGAACAGTTAATATGATGAGCTTCAGTGGCAAAGACTGCCTTTATAATTTCATGATCATCATTTTCAGCCACTGTTTACCTCCAGGTTCACCACTTCTGGCTTCATCTCATGCAGCATTATGACGCAGGTTTTGCGTCAATTACATAAAAGTTGGGTAAAATTCGATGTGGCCTTTCTGACTTTTAAAACTATATGATACGTTTAGATTTATTACCCCACATGGACTTGGCACAAATCCGACTTTTTGGGGGCGGTGAAAAGAATTGGGTCAATCTGCCATGGAAAAAGTTGGATATGGGTCCAAAAAGAATCGGATTTGGGTTGAGTTGCCTGCTGTGTGAACATTGGCTTTGTTTCTGATTTTTAAATTAATGTGAGAAAATAATCCCAATGCTCCTCATTAGTGAAGGTGTTTACCATTAAATGAACTGCCTCACATCCAGTCTGTGGATAAAATCCATACATGCATCTGAACGTTCAGGAAGGCATTCAGCGTGGATGTGTGTGTGTATCTGTGTTCTCTCAGCATATATAGAGTCAGGACCAGTGTGTGTGAGCTATGTGATGTTCCCTCGCTGTGTGAATTACCCTGCAGACTAAAAGGCCACTCTTCATGCTGAGGCAGAGCTCTGATGAACTGTGGCGAAAAATAATGTAAAACTGCGCCCGTCCGAACGCTCATTACTCACACAGATTCCAGAGGCCTTCGCCTTCACCTCTCACCCCGTCTTCTACATCCTACCAGCACTTATAACCCTCAGCTCATCCATCTCATCTGGCTGGAGACTCTCCGACTTCTGCTCTCCTGAAGACAAGCAGCACTTATCGATTGTTTGATTTACATGCTAAGGGTTTTATATCTTTACAAAAATACAAAACATACAACAATATGATGCAGAGAGCGCTGGTGAATCATAATGAAGATGCTTCTATCCATTCTTTCATTTGTCTTCTGATACTTGCCTGTCCTACAGAGGGTCGTTGGTGAACATCATAAGCAGAGCTCTCTGACCTATGAGGAGTTATAAATCCACATCACACATCTCAACTCCTCCAAGATGTTGCAATGTTTTTTTGTGATTGTTGCAGCCAAAAATTGCTAATTTTTCTGGCATCTTGTTCCCTTAAAACTTGAAAAGAAATTCACATATTTTTCATGTTTTTGTGTCTCCATTGTTGATACAATTGGTTCAAAGCTCTTAAAAAATCACAATCCAGCTGTTTTTACCAATGACTTAAAAGTTTTTTGATGTCTGGAAATTGTTAAGTTACGATCAACTGGCACGACTTGTTACCTAGCAACCCAAACTTGAGCTCCAGCTCATTTGGTAAGCTGGTTGCAGTATGTGTTGTACAATGGCTGCTGGAAAAGACAAGTGTTTTGTTGTTGACTTACCATCCAGGAACCACTTGCAAAATTCTTATTGGTTGTGCAGGAGGCTCCACTAATACTTTTCAAAATTTAATGGTTGAATAACCACATCTGTTTGCATCCATTTTCACGTGTGACTGTAAGCGTTGAGTTGGGGGCCAGCAGCAGATTATCTGGATTTAAAGTGACAAGACGCCCTAAAGTAGCTCATTGTGACAAAACTCAAAATAGATCTGAGCTCACTGGAATCTCATTGTCTAAGAATTACTTTGTACAAAAAAATGTAATAAATGTATTTTGCTTAGCCTATAGGCCAATCCTAACTTGTTCAAGGAAGCAAAATAATAGGTCATATAGTAAGGTCAAATAAAGTTTTATTTATGTCTTACAAAAAGTTGAAATTGTTGCACATAAACTTCACAAATAGTATCCTTAATACTTGCTTGTTTGTAATGAGACACATTATAAATATTAATTACATCCAGATTGGTGTTTTAAATTGGGATTTGACCATCTTTTCACGGGGAATAAGTTTGTTAATCAGTTTGTTAAATGTGTTTGTTTTGCTACTTAACTTCCTGGATCCTTTGTAAGCAGAAGAGGTGAAACTGATTTGTTCCACACAAAGATTTTCACTGTGCTAATAAATGATGAGAGATGCTGGTCTCTCTCATTGTACAGCTTACATTTGGTTGAGTCATTACAAGTGGCACTGACAGCATTTTTCCTGCTACCTCAACTTATGAAAAATCCTGTTTGCTGCCGTTACTGTAAATTCAATTAGCTATAACACAAACCCACCACTAGGGGAGCTGCAGCTCCTGAAGTCAAAGCTGTTTTTTTCAGATTAACTTTTAAAAAAGATCAAAAGAAAAAAAATAATACTGTTCTTCAAAGGGAAATATGAGCTAGATGGACTATGTTATGCATTAATAATATAAAAAGAAAAAAATATGTACATTAAACATTCATAGACACACTATGCATGAAAACTGATTGGGTCAATAATGCAGTTTTAAACTGCTCAAAGGAAGAATAAGAAAGAATTGAATATTTTAAGAATATTTTATCTTTAAATGTAATGCGTATTTGTAATACTTTATTAATATTATGAGAAATAATTCTAAGAAAAAAATAAAATATGGGCTACATTATGGATTAAAAAAAAAGAATAATTTATCAGGTTAATAAACATTTTTAATTAAATTAAATTGTTTTTAATTAAAAATTAAATTTAATTTTTTAAATTGAACTTTGATATTATGTGAAACATATATATAATTTATTTGTTAACAGTGATCTCAGATTGCTCATGCAGTGAGTTATAAACTATACAAATATTTACAGAAAATGAATATTTCCAAACCCAATATTTTAAAAATATTTTTTCAGTATTACATAATACTATAATTTGATTTACATTATAGCTGTATAATATTTTAAATAAGTATGTTAAATACATACATTGACATATATTAAAATATTAAATAATATATTTGTGACTATTACTTGCTATTAAATTTCAAAAAAATATATTCTAGAATATTATATTCTCAAAAACGTTCTGTTATACAAATGTGCACTGTTATGTGGCATCTACATGCCACATATTTTTAAAATATGTACATTACCAATATTTTTTGCAGTTTTAAGTGGGTTTCAGGATTCAGAAGCTGTAGAATCAGCTTCCTGCTTCCTAAGCTGCTGTTTGCTAATTGTGAGCCAATCAACACCGATAAGTTCTGCATCGCTGCTGAAAGTCACAGATTCTCCGGCTTCACTTTGTTTCTCTGCTGCACACA
The DNA here is from genome assembly GCA_903067075.1 of Micropoecilia bifurca. Taxonomy (NCBI): domain Eukaryota; kingdom Metazoa; phylum Chordata; class Actinopteri; order Cyprinodontiformes; family Poeciliidae; genus Micropoecilia; species Micropoecilia bifurca. Next base: position 11,933 of record CAEGAF010163302.1, on the reverse strand, counting down.
GAGAAAAGCCTGATGAGCCTCATTCCTGCTCACATCAGCTCCGTTTTCTCAATTTTTCACCATCAGTCGCCTTGTTGTTCTGCAGACATAGACAGATAAAGGAGAGAGAGAGAAAGAGAGAGAGAGAGAGAGAGAGAGAGAGAGAGAGAGAGAGAGAGAGAGAGAGAGAGAGAGAGAGGAGGGCGTCTGAGCTGCGCCGCGGCTTCAGAGGAGAGATGTTTATTCAGCTGCTGAATGAAGGAGAGATGAACACACAGAGGAACCTCCCGGTGAATCAATGAACGGAACCCGACCTGGACTCATTCTACTACACAGAACCGGTGAGCAAGCGCAAAAAAAAACAAAAAAAAAACCCGCGCGTGTTTCTCCTTTATTTTATGCTGTTAGATGAATATTTGGCCACACTTAATGTTGTGCGGATGCGTAAATAAGGAAGCAGAGCGTAATGTGAGGGCAGCGCTGCCCTCAGGTGAGTTTGCGGCGCCGCAGAGCCCTGGCGGGTCCGCGGAAACGCCTTCATTACGGCTCCAATTAGGCGCTAAATCGGTGCGCCTCGTTTTTGGAGACAACGCAGTGGCGCGTAAGGCGATTGTCCTTTTGATCCCGCTCGGCTGGAGAGAACCAGGACCGAGCATTTCACGGAGGGATGACTGGGGTCAGGAGCGGGGAGCCGAAGAGGAACCATAAACTCAGGCTGCTTAGGTGCTATAGATATATATATATATAGAGATATATATATATATATATATATATATTCTTTAATGATTTTATAAACAATGCCAGGCAAAGCTTTTCACATCCCCTGGGAAATGTTCACATTTTGTGACGTCAGTGTGGTTTATTGAGATTTCATGACAGACCAACACAAAGCGAAATTATGAAGTGACAGGAAATCATCAGGGTTTCTCTTTGTTTTGTTTTTTTCATAGAAATCTTAGTAGTGTTTGCTTGTGTTCAGCTGCTGGTGGATATTTATCGTATTGTTTATCATTTATCACAATGCCTTTCTTAAGATTTTGATTGGTCATTCCAATTAATGGTCAACAGGTGCATTACAAATGGGAATTGTTTTTCAAGAGCAGTATTCCTGTGAAGCTAACAGTGATTAGCTGCAGTACTATGCATTCACAGCCATAGAGTTACGTAAAAAAGAAGTAAATATCGTCACTTTTATTGTTATCACAATGCTGCCTCAAAATATTGAGATGTAACTTTACTTCTCCACCATATCTGGAGATTTTTTTCCAATCTTCTTTACGAAACAGCAAAATCTCAGTAATTTCGGAAAGAAAGCGTTTGTGAGCATCACTTTTCAAGTCTCCCAATAGATTTAGATCTGGACTTTGACTAGACCAGTGTTTTTCAAAGTGTGGGCTGTCAGTTTTTGTTATCTGTGGGCAAAAATACAAAAAAAAAATCAGCATAATAATTGAAATCCCCCTGTAATTTTTATTACACTTATTTGTAAATCTAATGTTTTTCAATCATCATAAAGTAAGATTTCCTGTTCAGGAAAATCCCCACAGCATGATGGTGCCACCACCATGTTTTACTGCACTGATGGAGTGTTTAATTGGTCTTGGCTGCTTCTTTGATCAATGCTCTCCTGATGCAGGTTGTTTAAGTTAATAGCCGTAAATTAGTCGTTTTGCAGGTCTGCATAGCAAAAAGCCCAGTGTTGATTGAACAGAGCTCTGAGATGGTCAAAGCTTTGAGACTTGTTTTATACCCTAACTCTGTCTTAACTGTCTCGCTATGACTTGTCTGCGCTTCATGAAGCTGTTTACTCACTAATATTCTCTGAGGATAATCAGGAAAACTGAATGCGATTAGTGGCAGTGGATTTCATTTAGGGGCGTCAGGGAATGAAAGCCAACCATTTTGGATGTTATTTCTTCAAAAGGCTGGAACTTTGACATCATGTATTACTTTGTGTTGGTCTACCACCAAAAAAGACAAAAAAACAGTAAAATCTGTGAAAGTTTTTGGTGTGATAAAATGTCAAAATGTTGAAGAGGTAGGAAAACGTTTGCAAAGTCCTGTAGGCATGAGGCAGGAACCAGTATCGAGACATCGACTTACAGCTTACAGGCACAGCTTTCTTCTGCCCTGCCCCCACCTATTGCTGCCCTGCTGTTCATCTTGTCCATCAGTTTGCTCCACTTGAATATTCCACCTTTTACGATTTGAGTCATTTTATATTACCTTGGCGATCCACCTGAGTGGTAAACTACAGCTCCATCTGCATTTTATCACAAAGCCTAAAAATGTCTCCACCTTCTCACTGATCTATTGTTTTCTGATTACTGCTGGTGGTTTTCTTAAAATGGCCGATTTGATTCTTGTACCAGATTCACTCAACGTCTGACCATTGAGAGAGTTTTGTTATGTTGCATTTTCACCTCGACTCGGTTTGCTGGAGTACATACACATACAGAAGTTAGAACCAGTAAATGCTCACATGGCAATATTTTAAAATGGATTTTCAGTACCTGGCACACATGACAATGAAGCAGATATTTAACAGGTTTGGTCCTGCAGTGTTTGGTGTTCAGCACACCATCGACACGTTTAACTCACAAACATCCAGATGTCAGGCGGGAAAACATGACTTCAGAGTAAACAAACATGGCCGACAAGGAAGAAGTATTGGCGAAGGTTTGTGGGGTTTAACAGAGAAAAGGCGATATAAAGACATCATCAACCTTCACCAGATTTTCTGGTTTTGTTTTCTGTGTTTTGGGAATCCAGTGAGGTAGCTGTGTTTCCACTACCTCACTTTCTGACTGGCCACCTGTCACATTCAACAGGTTGAGTTAGAAACACGCTGCTACGTCTCTCCACGACAATCCAACATGTTGGATATTCCAGATTTTAGACGAGAGCAGTTCCTTACCACACATGTGTGACCGGTGGACTTCTGTGTTGTGTGATCAGACAAACCAAACGACACCAAGTCTGGATTTGGAGGCGGTCTCTGTTTATTTGACCCGACAATCAGGAGATGTTAGCGTTAGCACATAGCATGTGCTTCAGTTCTCCACTCCAATCTATGCAAAATAATAGCGTTAGCATGCATTGCACATCATGGTCTTAACAAAACCAAGCATTTAGGCTCATCTAATGTTATAATGGTGTAATAACAACTCAAGTGAAAATATTCAAGCACATATTAATACATAAAGGAAAACTAACTTTATGTAAAAGATTGATAGAAATGGGAAATCGGGTCAAAAAAATTGGCATAATTATCTTACAGGTTTAATTGAAATCCCTCCAAACTGAGTCAAGCCAAGCAGACTGGAGAGGAAGAAGGTCTCTTGCTTTCAAGAGCAGCACATTTATGTTTTTTAAAATATTTACTGTCATGACAAACACAAAGGTACTCAGTGTTTCCACTCAGGTGTATTTGATGATGTGCTGGTTGGATGTGTTCATGTTTATGGTGATTATGATGGCAGAAACTGAGAAGTTGGACACATTTTGAGAACACATGGCCACGTTATGGTGATGAATCACGAGTGATTGTTCAGCCAACTCGAGATGATAATAGAAATTTGGATGATGTCAGTTTATGCCTAATGATGATTACAGGAACTTTCTCCAGCTATTATCAATTATTAACCTCTAAAATATGTCACTAATTTAATAATTCAGGGATCCAATCTGTCTTGGCGAATGTGGGCTACGGATGAATTTGCATATTTAAAATAATAATAGCAGCCGCCATCAGCCGCAATAAGCCTTTGTTTTCCACAGCTTTGGTTCTGCCGAGCCTGCTGGTCTTCTGAGCAGGATTTTACCGACTGCAGCTGTGAATGCGGGCAACACCTGCAGGGTTTTAGAGAAGGCTGAACGGAGTGAGCGCAAATTAATTTTTATTGGTATTAGTCCACTGGGTGCAGAATCACTGAGTAAAGACCTCATGTATTTATCCATACATCCATATTTTGCTGGAAACATCATCATTAAAGGGGACCTGTTGTAAAAAAAAAATTTAATTTTGCATGTTTTTTTCTTTTGGTTCTAAAAACACCCCAAGGACTTAAAAAAACACCAAGTCATATTTTGGAAATAAGTTAATGATTTTTTGGTGTTTCAAGAACCTCCGAGTCACAATAGTTGGGTCCTACGCCGTTACTTAGCAACCCCAGTGGAGTTCCAGCAAGTTTGTTCAGCTGGTTTTGTCGCTGTATGTGGTGTACAATGACTGCTGGAAAAGACAAAGGTTTTGTTGTTTGACTTACCACCCAGAAACCACTTGCTGCATTTTTGTTGGTTGTGCAGTAGGCTCCACTTCTGCTTTGCAAAGGCATACGGTTGTATAATTGCCTGTCTGTTTGCAGATATTTTCGGGTGTGAGTGTAAACAGGGAGTTGGGGTTGTGGCCAGCAGCAGATTATTTGGTTTTAAAATGCCAAGGCTCTAAATCAGCTCACTCTGGAAGAAACTCTGAATCTCATTATCTAAGAAGAATTTTGTGCGAAAAAAGTTAAGACCATGTTTTGTATCGCCAATAGACGTATCCTAACCTGTTGAGGGAAGCACAATAGGTCACCTTTAATATATATCCTAACTGTCATAGTTGCCCCTCTGCGTTTTTTCTGTGTCCAATCGACACCCAGAGACTCTGTCTACCTGTTATTGTGCCAAAAATAAACACAACACTGTCTTCTGCCTTCCCTGCTTGTTTGCACTCTCTTTGCCTTGCAACTGTATCCGCGGCTAATCCACTAAGTCCTCCAGCAACACGCCGGCTTCCCTGCTCCAGGAGCTGGTAACCCACAACCCGCCCCGCTATTCTGGTCCTGGATAATCTGGTTATGTGTTTCGCTGGCTCCAGCCGTCGCTTGTCACTAGTTACTGAGGGCTGCGTCTGCAGAAAGCGACAGGAAATACCTGGCTGTAATCCTCCTCTCTCCTCTGTGTGACAGGGTGTGTGTGTGTGTGTGTGTGTGTGTGTGTGTGTGTGTGTGTGTGTGTGTGTGTGTGTGTGTGTGTGTGTGTGTGTGCGTGTGTGCGTGTGTGTGTGCGTGTGTGTTTGTGGAATGGTTCGCTGTGGAGATGTGATTCTGTTGTAAATTGTTATGCAAAGAAGGTTTGTGTGTAAAACGAAGACGAGGAATTGGGAGAAAATTAAGAAGCATGGAGGAAAGTAGCCATGAGATAAGAAATACGTGGGAGCAAACAGAAGAAGACGTCGATAGGGAACCGGTTTGTGAGGTTGGGTCGGTCCGACTTCTTTTTCCACGTGAAATATTTCAAACCTTGCGGAAAGTTTACACTCTTTATTGGGAAATCTAACTGCCAACTATCAGATCATTAGGACACGCCAACCATCAGTGGGAATTCATGATAAATGCAGGTGTTTATTTCTGCTGCATTCCTACCATGACTTTGACTAGACCCATGGCTAATTTTAGATCTTCACAGCTGTGTTGGATCTGTTTCAACATCCATCCATCCCTTCATTGGTCGAACTCAGGAAACTTGAGTCTGAAATTTGGAAATTCTTCTCATAAGTGTTAATTAGCGTTGCTACATTAATTTAATGCCTGAGAATCAGCTAATTCAGAGCAGGAACTAAACAAACTGCTGAATATAACACTGAGTGCTTCAGACTGGTTCATCATGTCCTGCCTCATCCTTCCAAGTCCTGGAAATCGCTCTGTTTGGCAACAAATTGGATGAAAGTAGCACTGAGGTGATGCTTGAGGAGCGACTAGAAAAGGAGAGGAATGAAATGTTTCATGTGGCTGAGCCGACCTGCTCGGCCCCGTGAGAAATATAAAGGTGCTTAAAGGTTAGCACTCCTCAAATTTATAGATGGATTCAGTGCAGAGAGAGTAATAATTGATTTTTTCCCCCAGGGAATGTGGCTTTCTTCAAGAGTGGAAGAAGGAACAATATAATGACCAAAGTCTGTGTCTTCAACACTTTCCACTGCTTTATTAGGCTTTTATGAGCATATTTTATGAGTTATTTCTAATTTCACATCAGAATATATCGGATGCCTGAACTGATTAAGTTTAGGATTTAAGGTGTTTGACTGGAACGCATGAACTCTAGTTACCTCAAGCAAACAAAAGCTAATTATTTGCCCGTAATATGGCATTAAAGACACAACAGCAACAATTTCATGCTACATGGATGCATGATCTCTTACTAGATCAAGTTGTGTGTATGTTAAAGCTATACTTCATCAGCCGGCAGCCATGATAACACACTTTAGTCATTTGGAAATGTCTCTTTAAGTTATCCTCACTTAATGGCCGACACTGAGGGGATTTTGTACATTTTAAATGAAGACACTTTCCAGACACGTACTGCATTTAAAGGTTGGGTGGTCTATAAGAAAGCTTTAAGTGAGAGATGAAAGTTTAATGATCCCTGTGGGGATATGCATAAAAAAACAGGCGGTTTTCAGCTGTGGGCACCAAAGGCTTAAAGAGCCCCACCGTATTAACGTGACAGTTATTTTCCATCTAGCAAAGAAACGGACCATAATAAAGAAACTCAAATAGGTACATTTTGTTATTAAATAGTTTCTAGTTGTTCTGTGATTCACACTCAACAGTCTGATTACAAGTCCTGCTGTTATCTAAAGTTCAAATCCTGTAAGACCAGCGCCTGGTCGTCCTGCAGATTCAGTTTGATTGGGAACCAAAGTTGCATCATTTGTGCCACTGGTGCAGTTCGTTTCCACACCCTGTCAGACAAACCAAACTAACTGAATAACCTGTTCCCCTCCCCACCTGTGGTGGCGCTGTACCAACAACCACTGAAGGATATGACACAAAATCCTATGAATCCTTCTTCATGAAGGACAAAAAAATGGAGTGGCATCAGATTTTTGCAGTTGTAACATTTCTCTTTTGTCTTTGGTAAAAAAACCACGAACCTTTTCAAAGATTTTCATGTTGTTTCCTTCAGTGGTTCTTGGTGCAGCGCCACCACAGACGAGGAGGGGAACATGTTATTCAGTTAGTTTGGTTTGTTTCTCACAGTGTGAAAACAAACCAGAGCAGCAGAAAATGGAACAAATGTTGCAACCAGTCGACTGGAATATCAGATGCGAACACACCCTCAGAAACAAGTGGGGGCAGGAGATGCTGCAAATTATTGTCCAAATATGGAAAAAGAAAATACAAAGGTGTTTGTTTCATTGAATTTACAGGGAAAGCTGCTGCTTTAACCAAAGCATTTGATTAACTGATAATCAGCAAGTACGATCACACATTAAAGCAGAAAGAAGAAGTTTTCCAGTTTAGAGCAAACAGTTGTGTTAATACAATGTATAGTGATGCACCGAGCAGGCTGATCTTAGCCAATAAGCCTGCATAGGTTCTAGCAGTAGTTTGAAAATTCAGCAGAAAATCTAGAGAATTACAAGGTTATTATCATCAAACTCTTCACTAAACACAAAAAATGGTTGGACTTTATGGTTGAGGAAACACAGCAGGAGGAGATTGATTTTCAGCTTTAAATTCCCCAGTGATACAGAAACCAAAATGCCCCTGATTTGACTCTCTGACCAGGCTGACACATGCATCCTGAAAGTTTAGCATCCAGATTTAAAGGTCTTTAATTGAAATACACACACTCACCTTGCACACAGTGACAGGAAATCTAAAAAAACCCCGATAAAAATCTGCACACATTGAGACCATTACAAGAACAACTGAAGGCAGATGAATGAATTTTCACACATCGCTGCCATCCCACCAGATGATGTTTAAAGATGAGCCGGGTCATTGATATGCAGAAAGGCTCTCCTTTCTGCTGCTAAGAATAGAAAACAACATCGTGGAGTGGAGTGGAGTCGAGCGCGTGACACACACTTCCACAGACAGCAGCGTGAGTGTGTGATGTAAATGCTTCGATTCAGAGCGTGCCGTCCTGGAGATGTCATATTTGTTGTTGGAAATTGTTGTTTCTGCCTTAAATTACATCTCACTGAAGCTTTAATACATTGCAGCAACATAAAGATGCAGAAAGGAGGGGAAAAAAAAATCAAAACACCAACCTGTTGCCAGTTTCTTTCTCAACCTCTCGGGCCAGATTTGGTGCAATCTGCTCTTTTGAAACCGTTAATGGGAAGCAAGTTGCAGGAAAGAAAAAAAAGTGAACAACAACTTACGCAGCCCACTGAAAATGAAGAATGAATTCAGTGACCTTTAGACACCCTGGAGCAACCAAAGTGAGTCCAACACCGGGGGGCAGATTGGTGACGCCGTCAATGCGTGAGCCGCATGTTGCAGGAAATTTAAAATCTAATTAGTCCTCATCTCTCTGACTCAAATGAAGGCCTTGATACTGGATGCCTTCTGGTTCTGCTCTGCATCCCCAGAACCAGAACCAAATGAGGAGAAGCAGCATTCAGCTTCTACGCATCACAAATTTGGAAGAAACTTCCAGAAAACTGTAAAACAGCTGAAACACTGGGTGCCTTAAATCCCACCTGTTTAAAGTTGCTTATGGCTAAATTGTGGGTTTTGATGTCTTAAGTTTGAGAATCTTTGTACGATGTCGCTCTGCTAAAACTCTGTTTGAGGAGGGAGACGCCATAAGAGCAAGTCCTCACGTGGATCGATGTTTTTAATGTTTCTATTTTTAATGTTTTTATCTCTTTAACTTTTTTTATTTTTTTCAAAATCTCTTTCTCGTTTAAATAAGTTTTAAAAGTTTGAGTCCTTGTCAAATGACGGTTTGACTAAAGAAGTTTTAAATGTTAAAGTTTTTATTTTTACTTTTTAATTTCTTTTAAACCAAACCAAACCAAACCAACTTTATTTATAAAGCACTTTAAAACAACCACAGCTGATACAAAGTGCTGAACATTAAAACACAACATAATAAAATTAAAAAAAAATAAAACTCTTACAGTTTAAAAACCAAAACACACTTTAAAACTAGATCCTGCTGGAGTTAAAAGCCAAGTAAAATAAATGGGTTTTAAGACTGTTTTAATTTCTCTTTCTCAGTTTTTTAATCTCTTTCTCACTGTTTATTCACTGTCACATTCTGTTTTTATTTTAATTATGTGAAGCACTTTGAAATTCCTTGCTGCTGAAATGTGCTATACAAATAAAATTTGAGTCATTAATTCTCTAGAATCCAAAATAAAGCAGACCGAACGCCTCTAACATTTTAGTGTCTTGAGTATTTATTTTTATTCCAGCTTTGAGAGCTGGAGAAGCCGCGGTTGTAGGGAGAACGGTGGCTGTAGATCCTGTTTTATTAACGGTTATGGCTTCTCCTGGGGACGGGTTGGGGCTTTAGGGTTGGACAAGCTCCAGCAGGCTTCATGTGAAGACAGCCGTGTTCGCTGCTTTTAAAGGAAGAACAGCCCAAATCAAACGGTTGTTAAGCAGATGAGACGCTTTTAATTTCAGCAGCAGGTTTATGGTTTGACTCTCGTCCCATTAGAGGCCCTGTTATTTCTCTCTTCCTCTGTCTCCACCCTGTCAGTCTTTAATTTAACCCTCCAGGCTGCTTGTTCGACTCGCTCCAGCCGCCCCGTCGTCGAGGTCCAGCCTCTCTTCTGGACTTCTGGCTGCAGTTGTTGCTCAGCACGGACTGTGGATGAGCTGAACAGTGAGTGTCTGGATGGTTTCATCAGAATCTCTTCTGGGCAGCAGAGACTCATCAGTCAAGCTGCCAGAGTTTAACAGACGTTTTTATTACTGAGGAGGTTTAATGTCCAAATATGAAACTTCATGATGAATTTAAGGCAGATGTTCATAGAATCTGAAAACAGGGGAGGGAAGGATGGATGGATGGATGGATGGATGGATGATGAATGGATGGATGACTGGATGGATGGATGATCAGATGGATGGATAAATGGATGGATGGATGAATGGTTGGTCGGACGGACGGACAGATGGACGGATGATCAGATGGTTGGTTGGATGGATGGATGGATGGATGGATAGATGGATGGATGGATGGATGGATGGATGGATGGATGGATGGATGGATGGATGGATGAAGGTAAATCTCTGCTCTCTCTCTCTTTCATCTCTTCTTCTCCTGCTGTAATTTAATCCGTTTCTTACATAATCAGAATATTGGTAATTTCTCCTGTTCATCCTGGGAACAGCAGCATCTAATCTGAGTCATAATCCATCCAGGTAACCTTCAGCGCTGCGGCTTGGAGCTTAGAGAGGATTGATTCCTGCAGCGTTTCTGTCTGCTTCATCACCATGAAACAAAATAAAACTCTTTTTTTGTTCTTCTCATCTACGCCGTCTGCTTTATTCGCTGCCTCTGTCCCTCCAGACCCACATTCCTCCCCCGTCTCTCTGTCATCCTCGCTCTATCAGGTTTGTTTTCCAGGTCGGCCATTACTCCGCTCTGTCTCCTCGCCTGTCCACTCGCTGGTTGTTTACCACCTTCCTCCTCCTCTTCCTCACCTCCCGCCTGTCGCCGCTTCCTCCCCTTTTCACCAAAATCCTCCACATGTTCCCCCAACTTCCTGCTCTACCAAATCCAGGAAAAATCTCTGTTTCCTTGCGTTTCTTCCTCGCTTCATTTGTATGTAATCTGTCACGGCATCATAAACTAGAATCTGATTTACATAATCTGATAAAAGGACACAAAGTGTCCAACATGGCTGATTCTGCATGGCTGCATGACATGCATGCGTGATTGCAAAACGGTTTTACTTGTCTGGATTGCATGTTTCTGAGATTTTTGCGACAGCTGATTTTTTTCCTTCTACTTGACTAGATTTTTTTAAAAATGGAGGAAGATCATAACCAAACATGTTTTCTGCTGGTTTTTGAAAATGCTTTTAACATTTTTCATCATATTATTCCCACAGATTAAACCTGGATTCCTACACATTTCTATATGTGTACCACCTCCCCAAACAATACATCCACCCAAATAAACCAGAATATATAAAATACACAGAAAACAGCCCCTGTTAGGGAGTCAATCCCTCACACATACCTTTCCAGATTCATAATTCCAGATTAGGAGTTTACAACTGAGGATGTTTTTCTTCTCTCCAGATATTCATATGGAAAAACCTGTTTTTACTTAGAATCTGGAAATGTACAAGCAGATGTAAAGTGGAGCTGCAACAAACAATAATTTTGGATTAATCAGATATGAAAAGTCACATCCTGCAGATTTTTCATTTAACTATTTAAGCTTTTTTATACATAATAAACCCACTAAAAAAATGCAAATAAAAAAGTATTCCTTTTTAAATGACAAAATAAACATGTTATTTCCTAGAATGAAGCAACACGGCTTGTCTTTAGTGAAAACTTGATTATTTGTAGGAAATGATGCATCTGCAGAACATAAATACAGACAAAAGTATTTTTTTAAATATTTAAAACAGACTATATATACATTATTATGACGTTTTGGCTTAATTAAAGCTGAGTGTGTTTTTCTTTCAGCAGCTGGCTGATGAACAATCAATTACTAAATTAGTTGATGATTCTGTTAGGAATCGATTAGTCATCATTAATTTGATTAATCATTTCAGCCCTAATGTATAAGTTATATTATAACAGATCATTACGTAATAATTAAGCGCATATTAAATGTAATAAGTAAAGCAGTAGTACTTTGCTATTAACGCAGAAAAATAACTACAGCTGAAGAATAGAAAAATAGACGGACAGAGCTGCAATATTTTTTAAATGTAGGGAGTTGGTTGGGTTAACAAACTCCTGCCTAATATCAGTAGCTGTTAACAATCAGTAGCTGTTAACAATCAGTAGCTGTTAGCAATCAGTAACTGTTAGCAATCAGTAGCTGTTAGCAATCAGTAGCTGTTAGCGATCAGTAGCTGTTAGCGATCAGTAGCTGTTAGCGATCAGTAGCTGTTAACGATCAGTAGCTGTTAGCGATCAGTAGCTGTTAGCGATCAGTAGCTGTTAACAATCAGTAGCTGTTAGCGATCAGTA
>CAEGAF010163300.1:0-24491 GCA_903067075.1 Micropoecilia bifurca | reverse complement strand
GTTCTCTGAACAGGTGAGTTTGGGTCAGAGTGGTCGTTCTCTGAACAGGTGAGTTTGGGTCAGAGTGGTCGTTCTCTGAACAGGTGAGTTTGGGTCAGAGTGTTTTGGTTCTCTGAACAGGTGAGTTTGGGTCAGAGTGGTCGTTCTCTGAACAGGTGAGTTTGGGTCAGAGTGGTCGTTCTCGGAACAGGTGAGTTTGGGTCAGTTTGTTTTGGTTCTCTGAACAGGTGAGTTTGGGTCAGCATGGTCGTTCTCTTCCCTCCTGCAGAGAATCAACAGGAAGTGAGCACATCGGTCAGGACTCACTCTGGAGTGGCAGAGGAATCCGGCGTACAGCAGCAGCGCCGCAGGCAGAAGCACCACACAGAAGACCAGCGCCAGCAGCAGAGCGCCGGCCGACACCACGCACAGGTTCCACAGGACCAGAACCGCCCCGCAGGCCGCCGAGCCGCACGCGCCCCGGCGGCCGCCCCACGCGCTGCCGTCGCTGTGCGCCACCGGGGGGGGCAGCATCTTCACGGCGTCCCCCACCCAGAACTCCTCCTCCTCCTTCTCCTCGTCCGCTGAGCCGCCGTCGTCCAGGTCCACATCCACACCACACATCCTGGGAGGCAGAACCGACGGCACCGCTTACTGAGCATGTTGTTCACCATGGAGACCGAAACAAAGGACTGCTATGAAAAATCTTTCAGGACAGTCAGATGTTTATATCAGGGGTGTCCAAAGTGTGGTCCAGGGGCCGATTGTGGCCCACAACCCGAAGTCCAGCATTTGGCCAACAAAACAGAAAACAGGTGATGAAATTGTCTCTTTTTCTTTTAAAAAGCTCTGAAGCTAAAAAGCAGTCTGAAGCTCTTTTTATGTTTTGAATCTTTGACAATATTCAGATTTCATAGAAATGACGTCTACTGTTGAGCAGGTAACACTAAAAAATCTTTTTAAAAAAAAGAAGTTTACATTTTGATTTAATGAATGTTGAAGCTCACCAATAGCTTAAGTGTGTCAGTTTTGACACCCAGTGCAAAATGTTTGGACACCACTGACTTTGATTAAAGTGTATTCATGTGCTGGAATGGCCTAGTCAAAGTCTAGAGTTTAAAAATGTCTCCTTACAACTACTATCCATTTAATCAGTCTCCAGGTGTGGAAAGCTGCAGTGGAAGTATTGACTCAGGGCTAGACATGTTGCAATAAATCATTTGATGTCAGGATCTGTGTTTTTCTGTGTTTATTTTTGAGTTTTCTGTGTAGTCCTGTTCCCTGTGAGTCCTGTCTCTGCGTCTTCCCCGTTAATTTTTTCCCAGGTGTGTCTCGTTCTCTTGATTGCCTCTTGTGTATTTAGTCCCCTCTGTTGTCTCTGTTCCTTGTCGGGTCCTTGTCGTAAGTACGTCTAACCTATGTCATTTGCCGTCTGTGTAGCAGCCAGTGGAACTGTTAAGTCCTGGCCAGCTTGGTTCCTGTTGTCTGTCTCTTAGCTTCCAGTTGAACTGTTAAGTCCTGGCCAGCTTAGTTCCTGTTGTCTGTCTCTTAGCTTCCAGTTGTACTGTTAAGTCCTGGTAGCTTAGCTCACATGTTCTGTCCGTGTTGCCAGTTGCTACCGGTATTAGCTGCGTGCTACGTTTCTGCCGTGCTGCCTGTGTGTACTGTTGAGCAGATTTTTCATTAAATCACTTTCATCTTCATCATCACTACCTGGGTCTCAGCGTCAATCCTCACCACAACCACACCACTCCCTGACATTTGATAAATGAAAACAAGCTCAATAGTTTCTATTTTTCTCTCTTTCTAAAAGCAGGATGATAAAAGTCTTTCACGGTGTTTGGTCTCAACCAGGCCTGTTTTAGAAGAACATAATTAATTTAATTTGTTTCTGTTTTGTTTGTTTTAGATATTTAAAGTTTCTTCCAGCTCCAGTGTTAAATGTTCATTATAATTTAAAGTTTATTGATCTTTTTACAATGTGTTCTTGCATTATGGTGCCATTACCATTATATTACTTCAAAATGGCCTCAAAATAACAATATTCCTGTTAAATTTGTTATTGAGACAGGCCTCTTCGAGACTGAAAACAAAAGTCAATTTTATGCTAATTTGTTTTTTCTATTACATAAATACTCACAAAAATAAGTAGGAAAGAAGGGAATTGACATATTTACTAAGCTCTATAGCTGCTATCTTTCAACATAATTAGCTTTAAATATAAAATTTGTATATTTCTCCAATATATTATTTTTTCATTTACCTTGTATTCTAATACAGATTCCATATTTAATCAGAAATATTTCTATAGTTTTAATCAACTCTAAAGCAGAACCCTACGTTTTGGCCAGGCACACATGGCAAAATGTAAAATCTATATGGCATAAAGTCACGCATATTTAATTTTTTTTAATCAGTTTTCTTTTCCAGCTGAATCATTATAACACCGGGCGGTTAAATGTTGCTCACCTCGCTCAGTAAATCCCACCGCGCTCTGTTTGTTTCTGTCTCTCCTCCGCTGATCGTCGCGCAGCTTTTATTTTTTATTCCTGTTTAAAATAAACTCTTGTTGTTTCTGGCTCGGCTTTGAACAAACTGCAGCGCCTGTGACTTGAACCCTGCGCTGCTGCTGATGCTGCTGCTGCTCGCTTCCGCTGCGCGTCGCCGCGGTAGCGATGCTCAGGAGCGCGCACAGGTGCGTGCGTGCGCGCGCCGCGGTGTTCAGGCTGCGTGTTTAAAAGCAGCACGTGGCTTGTTGTTATGATTTAGTCGCACATTTTCGGGGGATTTTTTTTCAGTTTCTTTGGAAAATCATCGAGAAACACAGAACAATGGTTAAAGTAGGGGAGATCAAACTGAGGCTCCTGTGCCTTTTGCAGCACTTGGAAAGATTTTATGTGGCCCATGACCTGAATGGTACAAGTTAAAACAAACACAAAAAAAACTCTAGGACAAGATTTAGTTAGTTAAAGGGGTAGTATTGTTTATTTTTCTAGCTTATTGAGTCATTTTATAGCTCCAGTGGTTATAAAAACACTGTATATGTCAAAAATAACAAAAAAAATTACTGTCTTTGAAATTGATTTCTGTCTCTTTAAGAAGCTCCTGCTCTTGATGAGAGAATAACGTTATGACTCATGTGTCAAACTCAAGTCTCGGGGGCCACTCCATAGATTTATTTTGGCCCCCACATTAATAGAATGTGTTTTGTGCTTAAAAATGACTTTGCATCAGTTAAATCAAAGCAGTTTTTATCCATATAATACCAAATGACATCAGTATGTTCAATATTATTTGATTTCAGAAGTAATCAATGACAGCTATGTTTTTGTAGATTGTTGATGAGTTTTATCAGTATGTGCTGGAACAACCAGTTATTTGAGAACCTTTAAGAAAAATGAGTTTGACACACCTGCAAGAAAACATGCTATAAGTGTGTTTTACTTGCTGCACCTCCTTTAAAGCTTTAAAGTAAAACAAGAACATTCAAATGATGCCGTCTGGTCAAATTATAACAAGTTAACCTTCATAAACATAAAATCTTCTGTAAACAAGCAACTATAACAGCAATATGAACTCAGACTGCAGGACCATAAGTGCAGAAATCTGTGTGTTTTGCCTATTTCAATTAATAAAATTAATACATTTAAAAGTCCAGACATCTTTCTCAGAAACAGAGTTGCAGTTTAAAGGGCAACAATGAATTCAGCCGTCTAAAAACCATACAAAATGCAACAAAAGCTGCAATATGTTGAGAAATGTCCTCCTTAATTCTTCTCTTGGCACGCTGGGCCTCATGGTCCTGAAAACATTGTCAACATGTGCTGGGGTGAGATAACGGCATGATTGATTTGCTTTCCAGTGCAGTCAGACAGCCAACCTTTTGCTGATCAAATTTAATTACACAGAAGAAGAGACAGACGTGAGAGGACACGGGAGCAGAGTGAGGAAAAGAGAGAGACAGGAACAACAGATCGTAAGATAAGGAACAAGAGAAGATGTTGTAGATAAGGTGACTGAAGATAAGTTATAAAAATCTGTAGACACTCTCACCAGAGACACCTGCTGGACCATTTTGGAACTTTTTAAAGGGAAGAATTTGGTTTTTGGGAGTTTTTTTAACTAATGATCTCTTGTCTTTTCTTTACTGATGTGAATTTTGAGTGATATTCCTCTTGAGAAAGCTGAACATGTTGCCCTTGCTGCTCTGAGACCTTGTGTTTATCTGCCTTCGACTCTGTCACTCTGCCTTCAGACATGCATTAGGCCACTCACCATCCATTAGCTTCACAACATCCCGTTACCGTGGTAATTCATCTTACGCCAGTGACAAGGAGCACACAAAGTACAGAGTGGTTTAAAGGAAACCATCCATCGAACTTGAAACACACATTAAAACATTTTGCCTTCAGTGTTGAATAGAAGAGGTGGACATTCAGGAAAATGATTCTTGATGGAGAAAGAAAATTGTACAAACATAAATAATATAGAAAATGCTGTACCAATTACAGTGTTTAATTTATAGGAGCAACAAATTCATTGCTTCCCCTCTGAAAACCCTCCTCATCTCTACTTTAAGAGGCAGTAATGTGTAAATATTTTTTTTAGCTTTACGTCATATATCATTCTCTTAGCTCCTTCAGACTAGCCAGCAGTAATTAGCAAACACCTGGTGGAACTGTGCATCTGCTGAGTTTATCATATGATCTACTTCTCAGAACGTTTGTAAACTTAACAGAGAAACATTGCTCTGCCAGACAAAGTGGGAGGTTCTTAAAGATACAGAGACCAATTTCAAATAATTACATTATAAAGTAAAATTTCTTTTATGCAACATTTTTATAACAACTGAAGGTCACATAGTTACTTGATTATGCTCTTACATTTACATATTCTTCTGCTTTAAGGAAAGCAACTCCACAGCCACCACCATATCTTAAAGAAAGGATCAAGTATTTCAGCTGATGCCCAGTGTTCAGTCCAAAAGTGGGTGAAAAATCAATTTAATATCAAAAATACTCCAGAGCAAAATACATTTAATGATGTTTAACATGGTTTTGGGCTGAACTCAGACAAAAATTGGCCTGCAGACAACGAGCTTAAATATTGGTGTTGTAACCGAAACCTGCCACACGAGGGAGACACAACAAAAAAAGGAACAAAAAAGTACAAAATTAGCAAACGTAACATATAAAACCATAAATCAAAAACTATATTTAACTTGGCACAATAAGTGAATATTAATGTAAGAAAATAAATAAGGTAATCTTTAACAAAAGAAAGTTTTCCCATTTGTCCTTTGTCAACTTAAATTCCTGACTTAAAACGGCTTCATGAAGTGTCATTTGAGAAATTACATTTCGAATGCAAAGTTGACACTTTTAATGGACTTTAATGCAACTTTCCATTAAAAGTGTTATTTACCGAATGTCACTTCATAAAGAATCCTTCATGTTCATGACGGTGTGATGTCAGATCTATGCTCACATTCCTCATGTCAAATTTTGAGTTGGCCCGACACACAAACTTCCAGTAAAAATCCCTGCAGTTTGTTTTTCATAACAAGACAAAAGCTGAACAATTTCTAACCGTAATGATCATCAACAAAAGTTACTCAGATCGTTCTTTTACACAAAACACAACAACATACCTGAAGGGACTTTGGACTCTTTAAATTCAGTTGCCTAAATTAAAATGGATAAACAAGCAAAACACAGGGCAAAAGCTTTCATCTCGGCCCCAAAACATGAGATTTACCTTTGAGGCAGACGGATCGGATTCAAACGAACGAAGCCGTAAACAGCCTGCTGCTTTCCCATCATGCAGCTCTTCTGTGCATCTATAAAATGTTTGCCTTTAGCTGGAGGTTTGTTGATCAATGGGACTAAGACTTTGTGCCAAACAGAAACACAGCTTTGTTTTTCAAGGGGAGTCGAGGGTAAACCTTACACAGCCAGGAAGTGTTTGTGTTCATTCACATTTAGCCTTAACGTATTAATTTGCCCTTAATATGTTTTTAATGACTAAATGTAACATTAATGTTTTGAAGAGCCACATCCAGAGTCCAAACTGAAAGTTGGAGGAGCTAAAGATTAGGGTGATGGTAAGGAGACCTTCCAACCTATAAGATTTGGAGACTCATAAAATAAAACATTCTTCAAATGGAAAAAAGCAAAAGACAAAAGATTGAGAGGAATGAGTGAGAGTAAGGAAGAACAGAGGACACAAGAGGACAAATGGAGTCAAGGAAGGTAGGATACAAGAAAGGACGGACAGAAACAAGAGAGGTAGTGTAAGGATAAAATGAGGGAAAGACTAGAGGGTAAAGAAGCAAGAGAACAAGAAATAAAGTTAGGAAAGAATGATACAAAGAAAGAAAGCAAGGTAAGGCAGGACACTAAGAAAGGACAGACAGATACAAGGTAAAGAAGGAAAGGATGTGAAGGACATAAAGGAGGCAAAAGTAAGAAAGCAAGACTGACAGATACAAGGCAAAAAGAAAAAAAAGAAAGGAAATATGGAAGTAGGAATCAGGAAAAAATAAGAATACAGAGTAGAGAGAATAACAGAAGGAAGAAAGGACACAATGTTTGGACAACAGGATTGGAATAAAGTTTAAAAATACAAATATCTTCAAATTTCTTATTTTCTTCTTCAATACTTAAACAAATTTGTAAATCCCAGAAATCAGGCATGCAGAGTTTCCCAGGCTGGAGATGAACTCTGATTAATTTATATGAACAGAAGACAGGAGACGGTTACCACAAACAGAGCATTTATTACATTCAAAGCAGAATAAAAGCCCTACAGTATATCAACAGGCTATAGTCATCAGGCCTCTGCCTGTATTACTGAAAACAAAGAAGTGCGTAGTGTTTATGTGAGCTCATTCTGATAACGCGGCTCTGTGGGTTTATGCCTTCAAAGAAAGATTGAAAGTGCCGTAAGGATACTACAGAGGAAGCAGCGTGGAGGAGGAGCAAAGGCGAGCAGAGAGTCATTAACGCTGTGGCTCTAGCCTCCGTCTGAGACGTGGGGCAGCGTGAGATGGTGGTGAGGGTGGGCCTGCTTGCCAGACAGGCTGTCTGCGTGGGGCAGAGCGTGGGCCGGGTCTCCGACCAGGGGGTCAGATAGAGACGGAGCTGAATCCAGGGTGTTGTCTGCTGGATAGAGCTGCATCACCGCCCCCTCCTGGACGCTTTCCTTACTGCAGGACTGGCAGCTGCAGTGCAGGATCCGCTCCACCAGCTTGTCCACGCGTGGAGAATCCTCGCTGCCGGGGCACTCCAGAGTCACCTGCACGCAAACGCATTAACGCAAATTAGCACACGTGTGGAAATTCAGAGTTTATTTCTATGTTGTTTTAACAGTGGCTGCCATTTTTTTATAACTCACTGTTACTTGAAATTAGGGCTGCAAGCAGCGATTATTTTAGTAATGATCAACAAAATAAAACAATAGGCGCATTCTGCTGATTTATCATGAGAGCCTTTTTCTATTAAATACATTAAAAGGTGCAAATAAACAATTAAATCCTCTTTTAAAATAAGAAAATAAACATTTCCTAAAATGCAACAACATAGCATTCCTTTGATCAGTTGTAGCAAAAGGTGCATCTTTAAAAAAATAAACTGCAAAGATCAGCCCATTCTGCTTGACTTAACATGAACACAGTGCAGAACTGATCCATTTAGTATTTCAATTAACTGGTTAATAAATGGACAGCAAAAGTTGCTTAGTAACAGATTTTTTTTTTCTACAGGTGAAGCTAAAACTGCAACTTGAGGAGTTTTGGTTAGAACATATTTACAAACAAAGGGTTTTACATTTTAAATGCAAAAATTTTTTTTTTTGTATTGCAGATGTGAATATGTTGTTAATTTTAGCTTTTTTGTTTGACTCTGTACTTTAGGCAATGATTAATCAGTTACCAGACAATTATTATAATAATCAATTCAATGCAATTAATCTGATTAATCATTTCAGCCATATGTGATCTTTCTGCTTTCTGACATTTTGAAGTGTTAGAAACATGGCCTATAGTTTTATAAATGTTTTACAGTACAGTATTGGTAAATATCTATCTGGTGGTGCGTTCAGCCCAGTTACTCTAACATTTCCATATAAAACCAATGCAACGAACTGACTGGCTTTAGAGTTAACCTAATCACGAAACAGAGCCCTCCTGTGTAATTTAACCTCAGTGTAAATCATCTTTACCTCTGTGGAGGCTTCAGAGGTTTCTTAGTAAACAAACAGCGTCAGAAAGACCAAGGAAAACAGCAGAAGGTCAAAGAAGTTTAAAGCAGAGTTAGGTTAAAAACAATAACCTGAAGCAATGTTCAATCTATCACTCAAAACTGTAAAGAGTGTCAACTGACCCCAAACCGAAAGGCAAGGTAACACTAAAATATACCCAAAAACAAGTTAGTATATGCAAAATATATATAAATATTTTAATCTGTAAAACCTTAACACTTTTCCAAGCTCAACATGCCAGAGTTCTCAGATCATTAGTTTCACACTAAAATATGAAATACTGAAGTTTTGCATGACTTTATGGCAGATTTGACTACAGCTGGGAAACATGAAATTCAGTATCTGAGAAAAAAAAGAAACGGGAAGGACACTGAAACAAGAGAGGAGAAACGGAGTCTAAAGGACGAATGTAGGAAATGAGGACGGAAGGACAGAAAGACCAGCGAGGAAAGAAAATAAGCAAGAAAACAAGGACACAAGGTATGAAGAAAGGAAGCAAGTAAATTAAGAAGAAATTATGGAAGGAACGAAAGAAAGACTAAAAAGGGACAATATTTATGTAATACTTTAGGGTTTAAAATCTGGAAATGCATTTTTTAATTATTATTTTTCATATTTTCCTTTTTCCAGTCTTATCCAGACTTGGAAAATAAATAAATCCAATTCAAGTTTTTTAAACAAAACTACTAAAAGGACTAATGCTACAGCTTAAGGTTACCATGCTATGAGAATTTCATACTGACCCACACCTATCTGACACTCAGTGAAACAGAGATAAAGTTGGTCAGCTTTTAACGTGAAGTACAAATATTCATATTTAGACCTGCTGAGGAGCTTTACACAAACTCAGCCGGCTCTCCAGACCTCACACAACTCGCCTCCCTCCCTCTCTGTTTCTGTTAACCCCTGAAAATGATCATTCAGCCATTTCAACGAGAGCCGGAGCTTCAGGGAGCAGTGTCTTCTTTCGTGAGAACCGACTCTGCTTTCCTTCAAACTCAATTAGATTAAAAGTCCTGAAAAACAATCATTTCCACAAAGGCATCCATTTCCACATAAACAGGAAGACAGTGATTGAAAATGCATTTTTTTCTTCTTCTCCTCCAGGAGCGTTAGTACTTCACCTGTCACGTCTACCTGCCAGCTCTCCAAACTACACCTCCCACAAAGCCTTTGTTTTCACAAGGATTTCCTACTGGATTCAAATATCTACGTTGAAACGTGACGTCACACGCGCAAGATCCCGCCCCCGGCCAACTCCACAATGACTACCATTGGTTATAACTGTCAAGTCGTCAGCATAACGCACTAAATCTTAAATATAAGCGTAACATACAACAGGAAAAGGGATGCAATGTTACTAACCTTGCTCCCTTATCAGTTCCTTTTTTATCTTTATTTCTGTTTGGCTGTTAGCTTTTTCTGTGTGTTGGTTAACCATCCCATTCCGTTACCATAGTTACGCTCACTCAAAAGTTACCAAAATAAGAGCATATAGGTAGCTCCAAAGACGTTTTTAGACAGTTTACCTTTACACTACTAACTTTCAACACTAGAACAACTAGGAAATAAGGTCCAAGGATATCACATTTCACAGGTCAGTAAAAGGTTTTAATAAAAAAAAACAGGGAGGGAAAGTAGGTCAGTTATGCTAGCTTGACTTGACAACCTTAACCCCAGCATTTCTACGCTGAAGCGACTCACCACCTACTTTCTGACAGATCATCAGCAGAGCAGGTGTTTAAATAATTAACCACCACTGTGTCCTGAAAACCACTTATTAATAATTGTGAAATAAACATCAACAAGCCTGAAAAGATAACAATGTCATGGACTGAATGTTGTGAACTCTGTTGTGGGAAATGTTTGCGTTTTTTGTTTGTTTGTTTGTTTGCTTTTGGTGTTGAATCCTGATACACTTGAAAGTAATTTCTGCTTTGTCAGCTAGAGGAGCTGGTGTCAGTCGGTTGCTATGGCAACGGGTCTGTGTGTACCGTAAAGTTGACACACAGAGTGAGAATAAAAAAGAAGAAGAATGCAAGTTGTTTTGAGTTGCCTTAGCAGAATATAAAACACTACACTCTGCTTCATCTACTGAGACTGTTTTCATGGTTTTTCTCTTACGGTTGTTTAAAGAAGCAAACACATCTCATCCCACATCCACAGGTGAGTGTTGGTGTGCATTTGCGCTCCAAAATCACAAAATGTTACCAAGTATTTTTGGTCTAGTTTCTTGTGTAAATATTTTAGTACACTTGAAATAAGGCAAACTTACAAGTAGCTTTTCAGCAGGAAAAGCTTGTTTTAAGTCCATTCCTTCATATTCATGAAAAAGTACCATTTCTACTCACAAAATGGAGATTATTTCATGTAAGGAAAAAAAGGTCTTATTGTAAGTGAAATAACCTTCCAGTGGAACTTTTTTATAGACCAAAAACTTTACTAGACCAAAATACTTGGTAAGATTTTGTGTTTTTGTGCGCAACAACTCTTACCACTTCCCACTGTGTCTGGGCAGGCGTGCAGGAGTCACAGTGCGCCAGGGACTCGGTGGACTGTGGGAACGTGTTTGGGACGCTGTAGCTGAAGCACTGGCCCAGACAGGCTCTGTACAACAAAGAGGAGAGAGTGCATGAACGTGCCTGCCCCACAGACATGATGTGCTGGAGTCGACCGAAGCGCTGTGTAAGCAAGAGCTGCAGGGGGAAAAAAAACAGAGCGCCTGAAATCTGAACTGATTTACAAAGCCTGAGGATTCTCAGAGGCCTCGGGGAAAACACACACTCACAAAATGGAGACTTGTTTTTCACAAATGGTGGTCATTCGAGAGTTTTTGGATGATAAAATCAACATCAGATTTCAGATGAATGAAGTGAGTATTTCCTATAAATGAAGGAGATAAGTTTTGCTTTTGAACTTTTAACACATTGATTTTTATCCTCAAGATATCCAACATTCAAAATCATTTATTTAACAAGAAACATTCAAAGGTAGGACAAATCTGAAACAGAAACTTATCTAACTTGGGCTATTTAAAGGTTAAATAAGTCAACATAAGAAATCCAAAACGTATTTTTCAACATTTATTGTTCCATTGTCCATTAAACATTAACTAAACTTTATTAAAGGAAAATGTTCCACAGATATCTATAAGAAAGTTTTACTAATCTAATAACTGTTCTCTTGCTGTTTTGCAGTCTGCATGACTTCATTGGAGAAGACTGAATAGAGGCTGCACTCAAATGTAAAGAGAAAAGTATAAAATGATTTGCACATGGAAGGCTCTTAATGTAACTTTCTTAATCCAATAAATTTGCAGTCTTTCTTTTAAAGGCTATCAATTTTTTTGCCCGATCTTTATGCAAATATGTAGAAATGTTAGCAATGAAAATATTAAAACTAATAAAATAGAAAAATAAAATGCCCTGATGCCAATAAACACCTGTGGTGAAATTATAAAGGTCATGAAATAAAGCAAGTTAAGAGCAAACATAAAATAAAAATCAAGCTTAAGAAAACATTACATTATTTTATGTAAAATAAGACAAGAAAAAATAAGATGAAGATTAAAATAATATGAAGTTCAACTAAAGATAACCCTAAGAAATGAATATAAACATTAAAATCTAAAATAAAATAAATAAATAAATGAAAATAAACAATTAAGAATAAAATAAAATGATATTAAGAAAAATATTATAAAACTATAACATTCTCTACGTCAAATTAAAGCAGAAACAAACAGAACAAGCTGTGTGAGGCTGCTGGTGTCTTCCAGCCTGTTGGTTGGACAAACAGGGAGGCCTTCATCCTGACCTGTTTTGGATAGAGCGCGGCTGACATCCTGTGTGTCCGACGATCTGAGTGATGTTCTTGGCTTCGCACCAGGCGCTCTTGTCGGGGAACAGCGCCAGGCGGTTGATGTGTGCAGGCGCTGCAGCTGAATGTAGCGCAAACAGCGTGCAGCAAATCTGAATCCTCTGCCACATGGCTGCACCTGTAAGGCAGGAAAACCACAGCATGTCACTGATAACTGCATTACTTCAACCGGTCCGACTACCGTAATGGTTTTACATGGATTTGCTTTTCTTGATGTTGACTGACAAGCTTCTGGGTGATTATCAGATAAATCCCCACTGATCAGCTTTTATCTAGAAACAGTTGGCTCAGCTGCATCATCGATTCAGATGAGCTTTTAAATATGTCAGCGAGATGGAGATCTTGTTCCTGCAGATGGAAAGCAATGAGGCCGGGAGGCAAATATGTGCTCTTCCTGTCTACAACAGCACGGCTGTCCGCCGCTCGCTTTCACTCTCCTCCTTAAAAATGCCTCAGCCAGTAACGACATTTCAATCCTTTTGTCCTGCTGCTTATAAAAAGTTCCTCAATGTCATCAACATCCAGTCCTTTGTGCTCACTTTAGCACCTCCATCTGGCATTTATATTGTCCTGCAGCTATAATGTTCCCAGATTAAAGAGCTGAAGTATAGACATGGATTTCATTCACAAAGAGCAATTAGAAATATGTCAAGGTCCAGATGAAGCACCCTGCTCATGCTACAGTGAAAGCTTCCTCACATTTAAGGGTTAAAGTGTATTTCTGAGCTACAACTAAAACACAATAAATCAAACCACAATATCTGTCCACAGTTTAAATATATGAACACTTTGATGAAAGATTGGATTTTGTTTTGTAGCCGTTTTACTTTATATAAACTATTTTCATTTTAAAATACCAACATTTCCACATAACTTTATACTTTAGTTTTCCTGATTATGTAGGTTTTAAATATTAAATGATTAATGTTTTGATCAGTTATTCAGTACTTTAGTAGTGTTTTTACCAAATACTTCTTGAATGGCTACTTTTTACTTTTACTTTGTAAAAATATTTTGAAGCAGTGTTACTCTTACTTTATCTTTTATCAAAAAATGTTTTTTTTAATTGACGTGTGTTCATGAAACAAATGTACTTTGGTAAGTTCAATTTGTGCAATTTTATGGTCAATAGAAACAGCTACTGACGGTCACTGTAACACACTGATCTTGTTGTCCTTACGCCACTTTGCAACTCATTTATTTTCAGACATTATTCAGTTGAAAGACCTGTTTGTGCACAAGCTTCAACTTCCTTGGTTTTAGATGTTCTTGCCTCATGATCGTAGCTGTCATGATTAGTAATAATCCTTCCTGCAGAAAAACAGCCCCACAACATGATGCTGCCTCCCCCGTACTTCACAGAGGGGTGTGCACTCTCAATATTCAAAGCATGTCAGGTTTTTGTCCAGATGTCCTCAGAAACTAAAGTCTTTTTCCCTCAGTGCATCTGCAAACTGGAGTTTTTCAATTTCTTTCAAAGTTGTGACTTTTAATCACATCACTACTAAGACACAAAGACACATATTGCTCTAATGACTTTGCATTAAAAATAATTTATATTAAAACTTATTTTAGCACCAATCAACAGATTTACAAACCGCAATTAGCTAAAAAGTAATGTTTAGATAATTTATTAAGATGCTACATAGTTTTTCTTTTTTGTTTTGTGCCTATTTCTTAAAGATGTTCTTTTTTTAAACACATGTCGCACAGCAGGTTTCTGTGGCCGGACGCAGAACTGAACATGAAACTAGAGAAAATTAAATAAATAAAAAAACTGCAAATGAAAACTTCAAACCACCTCAAAAACATCTGAAGAGCCGTTGAAGATATGAAGAAAGTCTGACAGAAAAATGACATGAAGAAATCAGCCAGTGACTGAAATAGAAGATTTTTTTTATGTTTTGCATTAAGATAAAAACCGTAGTGATCTGCAACTGAAATTTCATTAAAGAAAACCCCGACAGAGTCCTCACAGTTACCAGATCATTACATGTAATCATCACTAATGCAGTCTATTAAATTATTCCACACGTCCCAGTGCAAATATAATAATGATATTTTTGCTTAACACGTATCCTTATGGAATCAAACTAATAAAAACATTTACCTTTTTCATATTTTGTCCCGTTCACATTTTATTTTCTTTTTAAAATCCTGTGATCTTTATTGGACAGTAAGCAGGCAGGAAAGAGAAAGGAAGACGTGCAGGAAGAGAAGTGAAAATCAAAGCCAGGACAACCGAGTTGAGGCCTGCAGCCTCTGCACACGACGCACTGAGCCTCTCAGTGCCGTCAAAGTACTTTTACAAAGCTTTTTTATGACATAAACATCATCAAGAAATGGATAATTGCACAGTGGACTCAAATGAGCACATCGTTTTAAAAATATGTTGCAAATAAAAATGCAAAAGGGCTGTTGTGCATGTGCAACACACCTTTATTACTCTCATAACCCAGAGTTTTCAGAAGAGACTCAGATTCAGATTTGTTTGTCAAAGCCAGCAAGGCCATGAAATAGTACTAAGAGAATTCAACAGAAGTAAAAATAAATATTTACAAAGTACAAAAGATATCTAGCAAATATAGTAAAAAAAAAAGTTAAGAATGAATTAATTATATTTCACAGGTGGAATAAAACAATTAGTAACCTAGCTGTGTGTGATTTAATCTTAGTGTAAGTTCAGCAGCTCTGTGAAACCAACTGAGGTTTTGTTAGAGAATAAACAGCATCAGTAATAACAAGGATCACAGCAGAAGTGAAAGAACTGGGCATGTGTGGAAGAAATCACTGTCATAAAACATAATGGTGGCACCATTATGCTGTGGGAATGGGGTTTTTTAGTAGGGACAGGGAAGCACTAAAGATGTTACAGTCGGGAGAAACCTATGAGAGGCAGCAAAAGAGGCTCATATTCCAGGACAACAACCCTAAAATACAGCCAGAGCTACTAGTGTAGCTACAGTATAGACAACAGAATTCATTGAGAGAATCAATGATCAAATCAATTAATTTGAAAATAGCATTAAATGCTAAAAAAGTTACTGTAAACGTAGTGATAAGAACCACACTTCTTTATGTGACTGGTGTCTTAAAGCAGCGTTACGACAGCATTATTTGTGTTTGTGTGGCTATGATTGCTTTGTACACTGAAAAAAAACAATGGAGGTCCAACTTTTGAAAAATTGATTTAATTTGTTTCATGTAATCAAGTTAGGTTTGTCAAACTTACTTTAAGTTTGTGTAGCATGACAACTTGATATATTTACTTGAATAAACTTAACTGTACTTGTTAGTTGTAACAAATTAACACATTTTTAAAACACTTTCCAACTTGTTTATTTTTTCCAGTGTAGTCACAGCCAGACGGTTACCTAAAAATGAAGTAATAAATAAAGCTCACAAACTATGGTAATAAAAGTTGAAGTCCATATTGCCTATGGTGGTAATGTGAGAAAATAGGTTAAAAAAAACAACTTTTAGATGTGTGAATACTTTAGCAATGCACTGACCTATTTTCTCTTCTACTAAAAAGAAAAATAAGAACAAAAAACTATTCATATCACTTTGGTTGGTGTAGTTTATTAGCTAATGATCTTAAAAGCGCAAAATGGTCCTGTTTACCACTTCAATTATTCAAAAAATAAACTGGAAAAGTTTAACAGGACACTGAAAGAAGAAAAAGGAGGTCCAACAAATTAACAAAAATTATTTTGTTACATGTAATAGAATTAGGTTTGTCAAACTTACTTGTTTATCGTGACAACTTAATAAACTTAATAATTTACTTGGGAAAAAAACTTAATAAGATTTTTTGCAACCACTTAACTCAATTGTTTAAGTTGATCGCCTGTTTTCTTTCAGTGTTGTCACAACCAGTTTAAAAAACTGTAGTTTTCATCATTACTTTTATCGTGATAAACTTGAAGTCCATATCGTCTTATGGTTGTAACGTGGAAAAAAACTTATATCGGTGTAAATACTGTTGCAAAGCACCGACACACACACACCCTTTTTTTTCTAAAAAAAACAAACACAAACTTTTCATCTGTCAATTTGGCTGGTGTGGTTTGTATATTAAAACATAAGGAATCTTTTCCAGTTTACTATTTTTAAAATAAATAAGTAACTGTAAAGACACTGAAACCCCTCCAGAGGTGAGCGGTTGGTCGGGCCACCTACCAGCGCTCATCACCGCCGAGGTGAGGAGCCTCCTCCGGATGAACTCCGCGCAAAGTCCCGCTGATCCTCAATCCAGCGGAAATGTGAGGATGCGGGCTGGCTTCCTACCGACAACCACAAAAAAAAAAAAAAAAAAAAAAACAAGTCGGTAATGATGATCCGAACTCAGCCGGTCACACAAGTTACATCATCCGGGAAAGAAGCGGCACCGAGCGTCGCCGTCCGAGCCTGGAGAAGGAAGGAGGATGATGGGGGATAGAGAGAGACGCAGAAGGCTTATCTCATCTCAGTCTTCTCTCCCCCTTCGGTGTTCAGTCTCTCTGTAATTCCTCTGGAAAACACTTTCCAAGTTGTTGTCTTTCGTTGTAAAATTCTCATGCGAGGGGTTGAGGCGCGGCTGAGCCCTCAGTCAGGCGTCCTGCTGCGCCGGTTCTGGGAGAAACTAAACGAGGAAGAGGAGGAGGAGGAGGAGAAGGAGGAGGAGGAGGAAGGGAGGGGGGCAAACTGCTGGAAAGGTTTCAAATGTTTCCCTAAAGTGGAGCCATCATATTTACTCTCCAAATGTGCAAATGCAACGAGATTAAACACACAAGGCGTGTTTACAGACATCCGCACACATCTGGCATTGCTTTGATAACATGTGCTTTCAGGTTTTGTAATTGAACATTAATAACAGCGTATAATAATGATGTATGGCTGGAAAACAGATGTGGATTCTGTTCCGTTTCTCCAGCTCTGGAACATTAAAAGAAAGTTTGAGATGCTGAAATTGTTGAAATAGCTGGTTGCTAAACAGAAGCTCATGACAAATTGATTTATTTGAGGTCTGCAGTGAAACCGCAGAGAGACTCGTGAGCATGTGATATGCTGAGAGGCATTATGTTCCCTGGTGTGGCTGACCTGAGGGTGAGCCCTCCTTCAAATCTGATCTAAAAGGGAATGCAGGAAATAATATGCTAACCTTTGGAGGAAATAAAAATCTGTGTCCTTCCTGGATCAAAACCTCTGGTAAGTCAAAGTTGAAATAGTCACAAATAACTAATTAAAGGTACAGTGCATGCAAAATTATAACAATAATGACGTAAAATGTGATGCTGTTCTGTAAACAGCTCAGTAAAATATAGAAATGGAATAAATAAGATGAATTATATCTTCAGATTTAGATAGCCTCATATTGTGTTTTGAATGTTGGCCAATTCTTCTTCCCTTTTTTATGTCTGTGTAATTTCTGGCTAAGAAAGACTTGAAGGTAAAATCTGAAATCTGAATAATAACCTCAGTAAGATCACAGATACAGTAAAATTATCAGCTTAGAACATGAAACCAGATGCAATTCTTTACACAGTACATCACAAATTGTTTTTATTTTTCATAATAATACAACATAAAATACAACCAATCCATAAAAACTCATAAAATCATTCCCACAACATAATGCTGCCACCACCGTGTCTAATTCTTACCATCTAGTTGCTCTGTCTGAACATGGTTAATACATTATTTAACTATAAAATAATGTTTGCATGATCAGCTTTTGCATTTTTGAGCCAAGTTTCCACTTGGCTAATGTCTTATATATTTATGTATTCATAATTTTTTTTAAGTTAAACATTATTTTACCAGGAAGTCACTTAAGACAAAATCTCCTTTTTGAGGGTGACCTCAAAATAAATTAGAAAAAGTGAGTACAGACAAATGAAACATCATAAGATTATCCTATATGAACAAGAATAGAGGTTAAGATTGAGACTTTAAACAATTTAAAAGGGGTTAAAGAACAGAAGAGTTTTAAATTTGTTCATGGGAATAAATTGTTGGAGCTGAATGAGAATACCAACAAAAACACACATCTAAAAATACTTACTTTCTATTAAACAAAACACAATCAGGATTTTCCCCAGAAAACTTGTTAAGCCCGGTGGTTGAGTGCTAGGGCAGTCCTCCAGTGGCGGCCATGTTTTAGAGTTAATTTTTTTTTTACAGTTGACAGGAAATTTTAAAATATCACCTGATAGTTATGTGTTACTGGAAGACTGAAAGATTAATACCTAAACAACAACTATAGTCTTAAAAAAAGTCAATAATTTAAAAAAATCTAAAATAAATAAGCAACGCTAAGCCTGGTGCACAAGTAAAGCCTGGTGGCCTGCCAGGCTTATTATACATCATGGGAAACCCTGATTTTAAGAGTATCTTGTCTGTAATGCTTCCCAACACCAGACTCCTTTTGAGTCTGTTTTATTTAAAAGTGTCAACACTGTTAAGTATTCCCAGCTGAAGTTCAGTTGTCTGTTTTCTCATCGTTCGTTTCACTGCCTTTACAGAGCAATTCACTGCAAGTAAGATAACTACTATTTAGAATGTCTCAGCTGAACCAAACTGTTTAATTTCAGCACTATCTCTTTAATTTAAATGTTAAATGCTACCTCAACTGAAGGTCACATTAAAAGTTAAGTAGTTTATAAAAATAAAATGCCTTAAAATATGTAAAAAGACTTTTCGCTTCGTGGTCTCAGGCTTTAACAAACTTAATCTCTAGACTCCAGTAATGTAGCTTCTGCTCACATAGTTCAATTAAATTTCACATTTTAGTGAAATATCACAGTAAAAGTGATTGATTTTCCTCAGGGGAGAATCAGCTGAGAAACTATTTGCAGCTGAGAGATCCTGATCTCTGCAGCTGGCCCCGGCTCCTGGGGTGATGAGTTCACTGCCTCTAATGTGCGCTCGAAATTAAATTTCTCTTTGGTCTTGTGGCGGGATCACAGATACAGATGGGTTCAATGCAGAAGTCAGATTCCTGTGTCTCTTAAAGATATGTTTGGGAAATAAAGGAATTGTTCTTTGGACCCTGGAGCGTTATAAAAAGCCACAAAATTCAATTTGAGCAAACTCTTGGAGACAGTAACATCTGATAATCTTCATAACCAAGAAGTGAAATGAGAAAGTGGGATTTGACCTATAATGCTTCCTTGAACCAGTTAGGATAAGTTTATGAGATACATAAACATATTGATTACATTTTTTTTGCACAAAAGCATCCTTAGATAAGATTTTAACTTGATCCGTTCTGCGTGTTTTCAGCTCCTTTCAGAATGAGCTGTTTTAGGGCCTCTTGTCACTTTAAATCCTAATATGTTTCTGCTGGCCATGCTCCCTCAACTCAACATTTACGCTCCCATGATAAAACGGCTACAAAAAGACGCACCATGATTCGACCGTACATCTTTGAAAAGCAAAAGTGGAGCCTCCAGCACAACAAACAAGTATGCAGCACATGGTTTCTGGACTGTAGTTGAACTAAGTGAACAACAAAACACTTGTCTTTCCCAGCAGCCATTGTACAGCAGTAAAACCAGCTGAGCAAACGTGCTGGAGCTGTGCTTGGGTTGCTAGGTAACGGCACATTTCCTGATTTCCTGTCAATTGCGAGTCATTTTGAAACGGCTCGTTTTTAGAATCGATTGAAACTCAAATGGAAGTATAAAGACATACAAAAAAAGTAATTTTGCCCCAGCTTCAATCCAGCTCATCATTCTGGGTTGAAAATCTCAAAGAGCTACATCCTGCTCATTCACTCACACCCAGCACACCTTCTGCTCCCGGGTGTTCTCGTCCACACTCGCGCCCCTATCGGCTTCACGCTTCACCTGCAAACAGCTATTTTAATGGATGGGGGATGAGTGACACGGTCTAATTTCTGACAGGGTTACTGTGTGCCAGATGCATCTCAGCACAAGAAGCGGGCCTTTGAGCGCGGTCCCTGGACCAGGCCCTGCTCCCATTGTGCAAAGGAATGTATGTGCTTACATTACTGACAAAACTGTTGCTGTGATGAAAAAGGAAATATGAGTGTCTGTGTAATGGAGAGGGTGCAGGCAGCGGTGTTTGCTTTGATGTGAAAGTGTTCAACATGTGTTATACTCCGACGTGAAAAGTGCAGAACTCACCTGTTAGTAATAAGGCCCGGGTTCCAGTCCAGAAAGGGCATTTCGCTGCATTCCTCAGATTCTGCTCCACCAGGGTGGCTGGATGGATGTGTGCACAGTCTCACACACACACACACAGAAACATTTTCCTGTCACTTTCCAAACCCATGCACCAGCTCATTAGTGAGGAGACACACTCCAGATTGTTCTGCAAAGTTGGTGGATGCACAGGACAAAAGAGGCGGTGTGCAGATAAATCCTTTTTCAGCTTACACAGATAAAAAACAGTTTTGGTAATTACAAACTCTTCTCTGCAATAATCACAATGTAAAACAGGACCATGCATGTTGAATCACGTTTGGTCTACTTTTGAAAAACTTGATGTGTCTTCTCCTGATATCTGAAAGAAATCTATCTGTCTGTCCGTATGCAGCAGCTACGACGAAAGAATGTTGGTGGTGAAACAAAAACATAATAAACTTTAATATTACGAGATAAACACAAACTTCTAAATTAAAAGGATACATTTCTCAATTAAAAACCTGAAAAGGGCAGCATGCATTTGAATTCAGTCCCTTTATTTTAATACTCTTCAATAAAATTTGAAGCAACCAAAAGCCTTCAGAAATCTGATAAGTAAAGAATCCATCTGTAATTTAATCCCATATAAATCTATCGGTTCTTTGAGGTTTGTTAGCGAACAAACTGGGTCATGAAGCCCAAACACAGCAGACAGGTCAGGGAGAAAACTTTGGAGACGTTTAAAGCAGAATGATGAGATAAAATAATATTCCAAACATTGAAAATCTTACAGAGCTCTCTTTGTTCAATCCATCACCTGAACTGCAAATCCTCCAAAGACACATCTGTCCACCCTGACTGACAAGGAGAGTATGAATGTGGTAGCTGTCAGGGAGCTGCATTAGAAAATGAGAGATACAGAGGGAAATTTAAGCTAAATATTTAGTTTGAAAATTTAACATTTAGTTTGAAAAATCATAATTTGGAACTAAATATTTAGTTCACAAAATAAGTATTTAATTTAAAAACTAAATATTTAGATTGTTAAATATTTAGTTTGGAGCTCTGACATTTATAAATGTATTAACAACATGGTGGAAACATGACTTTGAAAAATTAAGTCACATTTTTGTCCTTTTGGACAAGCTAAATAAACCAAATTATTGCTGTTAATTTTTTACTTTACAAACATCAGCCCATACATAACTTATTAAAAATAAAAAAGCAACAACGTGGAGTCAATGTGGTGGAGACAATGAGTAGAACACCTAGAGGAAACTATTGATAAAACAAGAAGATGGCATCACCAGTTTGGTAGTATTTCAGATCTTTAAAAATGAATTAATAATGATTAACATTGCAGGGAGGCCGTATCAAATGCTTTGACACTTAGACAGACAGAGTTAATGCGCACGGCCGCGCTGAGATCTGAGAAATTCGTCCCATAAACTCGACCAACCAAAATAGTTTCTGTGTCCCCTTGTTAAAAACTTAATAGACACGAAATGAAAGAGCTGCTAAAGCCACATTAGCAGCATTGAATTAAATCTCCGGTTTGTTGATTGTCTCTGCACATTAACTCATTATGCAGGGCCGGTCCAAGGGTGTATGAGGCCTGGAGCAGAATCTGACTTAGGGGCCCCTTTTGTCGCTAAAAACATCAGCACCTCTAACAGCTTCTGTGTTAGATTTAGTGAAATCTAGGACAGGGGGAGTAGTTTAACTGGCAAACCTAAAAAGCAATAAGTTATAACCGCAGTTTACTAATTTGTATTTGTGAACAGAGTCCAAACGCAAAGATTAAACTCATAGCATCAGATTGTTGCTGTGGTAACAAACCAATCTATGAATATTGTTCTTTGGACTTTTACAGAGTAAACTTGTCAGCTCCTTAAAATCTATAAATGTTAAATTATTTAAAATCTTTTAATTTATATATGCTGAAACCATTATGTCAAATTTAGCAACATTGATAATCTCAATAAACAAATGCTACATTTATATATCTGTGGTCTGCGTTAAAATATTAGCATTTATGGGGCCCCTGAAGTCCTGGGGGGCCTGAAGGAGCCGCTGAATTAATTTGGATTTAACAGAAGTGGAAATAATTGATATTTATTTTAATTGTATTTTTTGATTAGTTGTTTTTAAGACTAGTTGTGGGGGTTTATATAGCAGTTCACTGATGATGTTTTCCCATAGCATATAATTACTCAGTGATATGTTTACTTTTATTGTCTACTTAACATCTTTTAATACAAAAACACGGTGGACCGCCTTAATTTGAACACGTTTCGTAGATTTTTTAAAATGTCTTTTTTTGTTCTTTAATAAAGATACAAAAGTTTTAAGCCAGCCAGAGGAGGACATGCTGGTCTAAACGTTCAGTTTGATCGACTCAAAACTTTCCACGATCGACGTGTTGCACCGCTGCACTAACAAAACATTAAGAATTCTGAAACAATACGAAATGGGAAAAAAGTTATTTATTAACTGATTAAGTCGTGTTTTAGATTGTTCTTGAAAAACTAGTCAGTCACAGCTGATTAGTGGGTGAACCCACTGCTGCACAGTGAACCCGTTGATTTTTTACAGCAGATTGCCGCTCCCCTTTCTTGCAGGTACTGCGTACCCCCGCTAAATATCTTAGAGGTACGCAGTTCCCTGGCGTAACCCCTTAGTTTCCCCCCTGACTAAATCTAATATAATGTTTTTAAATTCTACTGAATAAATATTTTCTACAATCTGTCTTAACAGTGTGGAACTTTAAGGTTGACTCATACAGGTTTAATATATTTAAGATTAAGAAAGTAAGGAGATAGTGACAGTTGAAGCTTTCCTTGTTTTCCATGGTTGAATTTACTTCAAAAACCAATTAATGTCACTTCCATGAAATGGTTTTTATGAAATGTTACTTTTTGAAAGCTAAAATGAAACATCCCAACAGGGTGGAAAGTTAGTACTGGTACATGTATAATATGAAGAAAATATCAAATAAGAAAAATAGTTTCAACACATTCAATTGCAACAAAATAATATTTAAAAGGCATTTAATTTATATTTGAATAATGGCAAACATCTAAATGTATAATTAAAATACTTTGTTGTAAATATTTAAATATTTGGGACATTTTACAAAAAATAATTGTAAGCAAAACACGGGGACATGGAATGTTGTCGCAAAAAAAAATCACCCAGGAACAACCAAAGGAAACACTTAAACAGTTTTAAGTTTAAGTGGTGTTTAGTTAGTGGTTTTTTTCTGTTCAACACTTGGAGATTAAGGAAAGTTGGTTGCAATCTGCAGCTTTGCCACAAGATGGCTCCAGATCATTCCACATGTTTTTTTCCCCTCTCCGCTGAATTAATATGGTTTTCCCTATTGAAAGTGACTAGTATCATAGCATATAATTTTTTAAACGTCTGTCTTCAAGTAGCTGTTCAATTTGTCTTCAGCAACATAGCTAAACAACCTCAGTCAGATTGGATGAAAACCATTTGTGAACATCAGTTTACAAATCTGAACATTGAAATTTGACGCATGAATATACTATAATTTAACCCCTTAAGTGGCAGTACCAAAAACACCTGAAAAGGTATACCCAAATTAAATAAGATGCTGTCCTTAAATAATTTTGGAGTACATGCAAAAGATTGGTCTCTTGATAAAGATGACAAACTAAATTTTCTACTTTTTCAGTCAAAAATACTTTAACAGCAAGTAGTTTGTAGCTGTGTAACACAAAAGAAATTGAGAAAATTTGCTTCACTCAGATTTTTCATTTTTATTTCTATGTAAATAGACATTAAGTTCCTCCAAGTGGCTCCTCCCTGTGGCTCCTCAGTTCCTCCTCGTGCTCCTCCCGACTCCTCGCCTCCTCGTGTTCCTCCCGAGTCCTCGCCTCCTCGTGTTCCTCCCGAGTCCTCGCCTACTCGTCCTCCTCCCGAGTCCTCGCCTCCTCGTGCTCCACCCGAGTCCTCGCCTCCTCGTGTTCCTCCCGAGTCCCCGCCTCCTAGTGCTCCACCTGAATCCTCGCCTCCTCGTGCTCCTCCCGAATCCTCGCCTCCTCGTGCTCCCCCGAATCCTCGCCTCCTCGTGCTCCTCCCGAATCCTCGCCTCCTCGTGCTCCCCCGAATCCTCGCCTCCTCGTGCTCCACCCGAGTCCTCGCCTCCTCGTGCTCCTCCCGAGACCACTCCTCCGCAAGCACCTCACGAATCCGCACCGCGTCTTGCTCCGCCGG